>JAHKKF010523101.1:11626-21778 GCA_019740295.1 Labeo calbasu | reverse complement strand
TTTTTTTTTAAATAAAAGTGTTTTTTCAAAATAAAGTCTCTTCTGCTCACCAAACCTGCATTTATTTGATCCAAAGTACAGCAAAAACAGTAACATTTTGAAATATTTTTACTTTTTAAAATAACTGTTTTCTATTTGAATATATTTGAAAATGTAATTTATGTGATTTCAACGCTGAATTTTTAGCATAATTACTCCAGTCACATGATCCTTTAGAAATCATTCTAATATTTTGATATGCTGCTCAATCAACAATTGTTATTATTATTATTATTATGTTGAAAACAGCAGAGTAGAATTTTTTCAGGTTTCTTTGATGAATTTCAGAAAACAGCTTTTATCTGAAATAGAAATCTTTTGTAACATTATAAATGTTTTTATCATCACTTTTGATCAGTTTAAAAAAAACTGACTTCAAGCTTTTAAATGGTATAATGTATAATGTTACAAAAGCTTTTTATTTCAGATAAATGCTTATCTTTGGATCAAAGTATCCTGAAAAAAATGTACTCAACAGTTTTGAATATTCATAGTAATAATAATAATAAAATGTTTCTTAAACAGGAAATCAGCATATTATAATGATTTCTGAAGGATCATGTGACACTGAAGTCTGGAGTAATGATCCTAAAAATTTAGTTTGATCACAGGAAAAAATTACATTTTAAAATATATTCAAATAGAAAACATACATTTTAAATAGTGAAAAAATGTACTGTTTTTTGCTGTACTTTGGATCAAATAAATGCAGGCTTGGTGAGCATTTTAAAAACATTAAAATTTTACTGTTCAAAAACTTTTGACTGGTTCTGTAGTGGGAAATAATGACTCATGAATTAATCGTTCTTTTTAATCGTTTAATCGTTCTTTAAGGCTTTTTAATCTTTTAATGTGTGTGAGTTTAATAGATTCGCTTTACAGCACTAAATGATTGACTTTATCTAGTAAAATTAAATCTGTTCCTCACACAAAGCTATTGTAAGACAATAGGAAATTTGGAATATGATGCTTAAGTAATATGGATCACTTTTGTGGTGATTTTGTATCTTTTTTGAAGCTTGAAATCTTAAAATTCTGTCGAAGTACAATTCTTTAATATGATTTCTTTCGTGTTTCACAAAAGAAAGCAAGTCGTTTGTGTTTGGTACGATATGAGGGTGAGCAAAAGACAGGATTTTCATTTTTGGGTGAACTATCTCTTTAAACCCGATTCAAATGGTAATCAACCCGAGTCAAAAGAAGCGCAAAGTGAGATGTAGGTATTTGTTGACTTTTCTTTTTATCATCAGAGTTAATGTGTGTCATTCTGTTGTTTTCAGGCCTTCCTCTTCACATTCTTGAACCTCTAATTTGTGAAGCCTAAGTTCAAAAGATCACCTAGCTCATAATTACGTCTGTTATGTCTAACTGGAAGGTGTTTTGTTCTCTAAACTGAGCGCTGAGCAAACATTTCCATTCAATTGATCTGTTGCGGTGAATTCTCTGTCAGTTCGTCTTGTTGCTTTCAGACGCAACTTTGGTGGGCTCTTGAAGCACATGCGTGCATGCAAACACACACACACAACATCTTCTGTTTCTCTTTCAAGTCAGGTGTAGACGCATAATTATGTGCTTCATTCAGGCCTTTAATACAAGCCCAATTTTCTAAGTTGAAGTGGACGTTCAGAAGCTGTTAGTGTTTTTAACATTTGCATCTGCAAGGGGGTTGAAAAGCAACTTGACCTGAGGTAAAACTGACAGTCACCTGACAGGAACAAACACCAGGTAGACAATATACCATGATTGGACAATCTCTGACAGCCCGCAATCTTTCATCGAATTCACAGTTTGGCGAAATTGATGCACTAATGCATTAATGCTCTTAAATAATCACAAAAACGCAAAGGAGTGCAGGTTCAAATCTTTCATTCAACATGTGGCGTTACATAACATCTCTCTTAAGAAGTGCTGTTAAGCGATGTGTAAAAACCTAACAGTATTACTGCTATTGTTTTAAAGCATACGGGTTGGATTTCATGAGGATAATGCTTTCAGACAAGATCGACATCAGTTATGCATACAGTACGTACCTTAACTCAAAGCATTTGTCAAATTGCTCAGCATCTGTCTTGCAAAGTAGTCTCAGAATCTCCTGCTAATACCTTGCTGTCAGTAAATCTTACCATTAATCCATGAATCTGGTATTTTGATGAAAAAGAAAGAAAGAAAAAGAAAAAAGATATATATATATAATATATATAATATATATATTCAAAAAAGTCAGAATTGTGAGACATAAACACATTTGTAAGCGAATAAAGTCAGAATTGCGAAATACAAACTTGCATTTGAGAAAAAAGGCAGATTTGTATATAACACGCTATTCTGACTTTGTAACTTGCAATTGTTAGTTTATATCTCACAATTCTGAGAAAAAAGTCAGAATTGTGAGATATAAACTTGCATTTGTGAGGAAAAAAATGGCAGAATTGCGAGATATAAACACATTTGTGAGGAAAAGAATGGCAGAATTGACTGATATAAACTCACATTTGTGAGAAAAAAAGTCAGTTTTAAATTTTTTTTATCACGCGATTCTGACTTTATAACTCGCAGTTGTGTTTATATTATTCAATTCTGAGAAAAATGTAAGAAGTGGGAGATATAAACTCGCATTTGTGAAAAAAAGTCAGAATTACAAGAAAAAAACTCTGAATTGCGAGACATAAACTTGCATTTGTGAGAAAGAAGTCAGAATTGTGAGTTTTTATCCCGCCGTTCTGACTTTATAACTCAATAAAGGAACACAATTGTGAGTTTTTATCATGCAATTATGACAAAAAAAGTAAGAATTGCGAGATATAAACTCACTTTTGTAAGCGAAAAAGTCAGAATTGCGAGACAAACTCGCATTTGTAAGCGGAAGTCAGAATAGTGAGACACAAACACATTTGTAAGCGAAAAAAGTCAGAATTGCGAAATATAAACTCGATTTGTGAGAAAAAGAATTGCGAAATATAAACTTGCATTTGAGAAAAAAAGTCAGATGTGTTTATATTGCACTATTCTGACTTTAGACCTCGCAATTGTTAGTTTATATCTCACAATTCTAAGAAAAAAAGTCAGAATTGCAAGAAAAAAGTCATTTGTGAGTAAAAAATGTCAGAATTGTGAGATAGAAACTTGCGTTTGTGAGAAAAGTGTCAGATTTGCGAGATACAAACTCACATTTTAGAAAATTTCAGAATTGCATGTTTATATCCAGCTATTCTGACTTTATATCTCACAATTCTGAGAAAAAAAGTCAGAATTGCAAGGAAAAAGTCTGAATGGCAAAATATAAACTCGCAATTGCGAGAAAAAAGTCAAAATTGTGAGATGTAAACTCGCATTTGTGGAAAAAAAAGTCAGAATTGTGAGTTTATATCCTGCTATTCTGACTTTATAACTCGCAATGGCAAGTTTATATCATGCAATTCTACAAGAAAATAGTGAGACTTGAAAGATAAAAAGTCTCAATTACCTGTTTTTATTCAGTGGCAGAAACATGCTTCAAAAATATAATCGCTTAGAAACATGAAAAATATTTACTTTATTGCTTATTTTAGTTTTCGCTTGAGGAAACCATTTAAAATAAATGAAATTAAAAAATACTCATATTATTCATCGCCTTTTTTTGTTCTCAGCAGTTCTTGAGAGTGCAAGACCTATGACTAATAAGTATTTGTTAGGGAGTTTTTCTACTCATGTAGCAGTAAAAGAGAACAGCAGGATTATGAATGTGACAGAAACACTGCTGGAAAGTGTTGTATTTCATGGGAATGAGGACAGCCAAGACGCCTGACCTAGGACACAATATCAATGCAACATCTTAGTCATTCTGGCTTAATCATTTTTCCACAACTATGCATATACTCACCTCTGGCATTTGTTTCTTTTAAATGCAGAAACTCACAAAACATCAGTATGACATGCCTATAAGCATATGCTACCACCTTCAGGAACTAGTCCTGCACTTAAAAGAAATGCTCCAAGTGAAACAAGCTAATATACGACAGCCTGTTTTGTTGCTAATAACCGTATAACTTGTTTTTTCAGCATGTTGAACAGCGGCCCAGATGCAGAGAGCTTGTAATAATCATATTGACTGAAAGTTGACCCTAAGGGGAAGTTTAGTTGCATGGGAACACAGTGATCCCACGCACAGCGTGTCCCTGGTTTTGTCTCGAACCTGAACGTCAAAGAAAGTACACTGGAGCTCTTAAGAAGAAAGAACAAGCTCACAAGGCACACTGAGTTTAAAGCAATTAGCAATTACAGCTGGGAAATGGGCACAAACATACATGCCGAGGCGTCAAACGCATCTCAGCGACAGCGCAGAGTTCAAACACCTGCCTCTGAGCACTTGTGCAAGGGGGGACATGTAGTAAAATAGCATAATTATGACTATTATCATATGTAATCACACATAAAAGAGCATCAGGTTTGTGATATTAGCAGAACAGGGCAGAAGGTGCTAAAGCTACAAGTCAGGTTCTTTTCATGTGGTCAGCAGTGGTTGTTTTAGCTTTAGCTTAACTGTGGGAACGAGTTGCAAGAGATGAAACTGATGTTAGCTAGCGTGTGAGAACCTCCTTTCCTCCTGTCCCCACAGTCGGCGCCAACTACATTTGCATATACATGAGCAACTTCCTTTGGCGTAGCGTCGGCATCTCCTGATCGATCGTACGGCCACCCCGTTTGCTCCTGCAAAGCAATGTGGTTACGATTAGCGAGATCAGCGACAGCACCTAGGGGTCGGTATCTACCTTGGAGCGTCTCCTGACGCCCACCTGCACTCACAAGACAGTGTTTTGCTGATGGGGAAGAAAAATTCCCCAAGCTTCTCCATTTCTGCCCCTGTAGATCTTGGCCCGTCGGCGGCTGGGGCGAGAGCAGGATTTGAATGCTAATGCTAAGGCCTGGGGAGAACAGAGAGGGAGATGGGTTATTGTTGCATGTTCAGGTTAAGACAATAAACTCAAGAAAGACGAGAGAGCAGGCAGCGCATTCCTGCTGCTGTAAGCTCCGGCAGTTTCCCACAGGCTCCCACTGAAAACCTGCGGAGGGGAAAATATTTAGCTTGGAGGTTCACACGGCAGCGAGAGCCGGCCAAGTTAAACCGCACGTATGATGACTACGGTTGGGAAGGTGGAGGCGGAGACGCCGGCAGACGGTTGCTACGGTACGCGAGAGGGTCTGGAGTCTGACCCGAAATTCCGGCCGCACCGTCAGCATGTCGACTGAAGTAACTTAATAAGGTACGGTGAAACTCTAGCAAGCTGCTTTTGCACACAAAAATGCACAGGAACTTGACCAGAATTGAGCTGTTACAGGAAAATGGAGGTCAGGAGAGTGAATCGCAGGAGTTTTTGTATTTCTACACCATTTCGCTGTACACTTTGACAGCTGTTTCTCGAGGCTTTAGCCACTGTACACTCTCAGGGGCCTTTAGGGGCACAACTTCTTTTCAGTGAAGGGGCAGCGTAGGAACATCTTTCTGTCATTAATTACTCACCCTCATGTCGTTCCAAACCCGTGAGACCTTCGTTCATCTTCGGGACACATATTAAGATATTTTTGATGAAATTTGAGAGCTTTCTGACCCTGCATAGACAGCAAGGGTCATTCCACATTCAAGGTCCACAAACGTAGTAAGGACATCGTTGAAATAGTGACATCAGTGGTGCAAGCTACGAAAATACTTTTTGTGCGCAAAGAAACTTTATTCAATCATTTTTTCCGTAATGGTGAGGACTGTCCCGGGAGAGAAGAAATCATTGAATAAAGTTATTTTTGTTTTCTTTGCACACAAAAATATTCTCTGAGTTTCATAACATTACAGTTGAACCACTGATGTCACATGGACTATTTTAACAATGTCCTTACAGTGTTTCTGGACCTTGACTGTGGTAGGATCCTTGCTGTCTACGGGGGGTCAGAAGGCTCTCGGATTTCATAAAAAATAACTTTATTTGTGTTCCAAAGACAAAAGAAGGTCTGACGGGTTTGGAACAACATGAGGGTGAGTAATTAAAGACACAATTTTAATTTTCGGATGAGCTAACCCTTTAATTACTCACTCGCATGCAATTTCAAACCCATAAGACCTTCATTCATCTTCGGAACACAAATTAAGATATTTTTAATATAATCCGAGAGCTTTATAACCCTGCACAGACAGCAACGCAACTACCTTGTTCAAGGCCCAGAAAGGTAGTAGGGACATCATTAAAATAGTCCACATGACATCAGTGGTTCAACCGTAATTTAACGGAGCTACGAGAATATATTTTGCGCACAAAGATAAAACAATAACGACTTAAAACAACAGTTTCAAACTTTGATGCACGTTCACTAGAGTACCACAATGTATGCGTGTGGTGCTGCTGACACAGGAGTTGCCGTTCTCTCTTTTGCGTTGTCAAATTCCCAGATACAGGCATTCTTCAACGTTTTATGAGACGTGCAGCAAGTGTATGTTCGCTTATGTCCCGCCTGATAGGTCAGTAGGTTACGATACAGTTCCAACATACACGTCTAACCTTATAACTACACAGAAGATTCGTTCTGAATGAACCTCTTCCCAAATTGTCCCCCCCAACATTTCGTCTCATTTTTATTAGTAGACAGAAATGTCAACAGATTTTCCTTGTAGTTTTTGTCATTCAAAACAAATTCGTTATCATCTTGTTTTCGTCGATGAAAAAATGTAGACGAAAATTATTCGTCAATTAAATTAACTGCTTGGAAACAAGCAATATTAACTTCTTCATTGTTGTTCAGTTGTAGTACAAGCAGGGTGTGACGGTTGGTCGGTGAGGTGTTAGTCCCGCCCCTTCTCCACTGTGATTGGTCTGCTGCATTTTACCCAAAGTTGAACATTCTTCAACTCTCAGGTCCGAGAAAAAAGTGCTCGGCCCTCTCCTGGCGTTAAAAAAACGGGACACTCCCATTGAAAACAATTGAACAAATATGCTAGCTTCGGGAAAAAAATGCCTTTTGGCCTAAGGCTGGGGAAAAAATTGCAAGTCATCCTTTCAGTCAAAATCTTCAGACATGTGGTGCTCTCGTGAACGCATGGCGGCGGAGACTGACAAGAGAAGAAATCGTTGAATAAAGATTGATTGAACCACTGATGTCACATGAACTATTTTATCAATGTCCTACTACCTTTCTGGGCCTTGAACGTGGTAGTTGCGTTGCTGTCTATGCAGGGTCAAAAAGCTGTTGGATTTCATCAAAAATATCTTAATTCGTCTTCTGAAGATGAACGAAGGTCTTACGGATTCTAAATGACATGTGGGTGAGTGATTAATGACAGAATTTTCATTTTTGGGTGAACTATCCCTTTAAGAGAGTACATATTGCACCTTTTAGAGGCCAAAGAGATTGTCACTGGGACAGTACCCTTAAAGGGACATCTTTGTACCTTATTTATCCCTAAAAGGTTTATAGTAGTACCCCAAGTTTACAACTTTAAGGTAGCAAAATGCATCTTTTAGGGGTACAAAGAGTACCTTATTTAGCCCATAAGGTGCATAGTAGTTCCCCAAGGTACTAATATGCACCTTTTAGGCCCAACAGCTTGTCACTGGAGCCATATTTGTACCTTATTTATCCCTAAAAACTCATAGTACTACCTTAAAGGTACATATTACTACTCTGAGGTACTAATATGCACCTTTTTTTAGGGGTGCGACTGTTTGTCACTGGGGAAGGAGCCTTAAAAAGTTATTTTTGTACCTTATTTAGACTTAAAAGATACATAGTAGTACCCTAAGGCAGTGGTTCTTAACTCCATTCCTCAAGGCCCACTGCTTTGCACATTTTGTATGTCTCCCTCATTTACCACACCTGATTCAGATCATCAGCTCGTTAGGAGAAAGATCCATGAACTGAACTGAGTGTGTCAGATTCAGAAACATACAAAATGTGCATAGCAGTCGGCCCCGTGGACTGGAGTTGAGAACCACTGCCTTAAGGGTATATGCACATTTTAGGGACTTTACAACTTGAACCCTGGTGCAGTACCCTCCGAAAGACATCTTTGTACCTTATTTACCCCAATGGGCGTTCCAGGTGGGTGTTCATATGGTATTACCTTAAAGCTACGTACTATTGCTGTAAGCTACTATTAGGCACGTTTTAGGAGTGTACAAGGACCAAAAATAGCTTGTTGCGTCAACTAGACATTCTTTTGTCAACTGGTTCAACCCTGGTACACATCGTATTTCAGGAAAACCAGCTACCGTATTGTCTTCCAGTATATGTAGTAACCATTTGTCATCAGTCTCCTTGAGATTTGGCAAAATGGTTTGTATGTGAGTTGGAAAACATTGCAAAAGCTGACCGTCAGTTGTGGGGTCGCCGGAGTCTACGATCCGTGACTCCCCCTTAACATCAGCAGATAAATCTGCTTTATGTAGATCCGGGTTCTTCAAAGAAACCTAATGGAGATTAGCAAGCAAGAGTTTGACCTGGTTAATAACCCCTGCAACTACTGCAGGTATAAATGCAACCCCCTTTCCTTTTTGTCCACCCCCGATGCGTTGATAACATCTCCCTCCGTCAGGGATCCTCAGACTAACTCAGAGCTTCAACATTGTGCTGCTTCCTTAAAGGAGGCATTCAGACAGGCTGGAGACAGCTCTCACTAAAAATGCCTTCGTACAGCTGAAGCCTTCTTTTATTAAGCTAATTAGACCTTGCGGAATAAGGAGACTGGTGGAAAGTGCACCCAGCTGCTAATAAAATCAGCGCCCTGACATCTTTAAACACCATAGCTGTGCAATGTGTTTATCCCGTTTTTTTTAATTAATACACCAGAAGAAGTGATGCAGAATGGATTTCACATTTGAAAATGAGCCAAACGTAGATTCATTTTCTTGAGAAGTGCTTTATTTGAGCATCCCAAACAGCTAAAAAGAGCCACAGTAACTTGACTAATGGTGAGGCGAGACCAAAGGCAGAAAACGCAAAAAAAAACAAAAAACAAATCTCTCTGATTTCAAAAATCTTTTGAATTTTTACTTTTATAAATGTTTTTACCTATGCTAGTGTAGAAATAACCTGCTTTGAAATTTAAATTAATTGATTTTATTTTCATGTTGGAATTATAAAATTCATTATTTTATTATATCATTCATTATTTTTTGGATAAAAGATTACAAATTATTATTATAGTTTGTTTGTTTGGTATACTATCCAGAAACATCATTTATAGTCTTTGAGTTTGTTAAGATTATTAATATTTTTATTTGTAATTAAATTACACAATATTTGGCCACACACATATACGCCAAAAACATAATTTATGCATAATGTATGTTAAAATTATTTATATTTTAAGTTGTATTTAATTTACACAATATCTTCACAATATTTGGCAATTTTTTTATTGTTGCTGTTGTTTTGTTGCTATTATTATTAACATTTATTTATTATTATATTTTTTTTTTTGTTTTTGTTTAATATACTTATATAATATAAGTATATAATATAAGTACATATAATTATATAAGTACATATAATTCATACAGTATTTAAGTATGTTAAGATTATTAATACTTTCAATTGTAATTAATTTACACAATATATTTAACAATTTTACAATATAACTGATTAATTATTACCAGAATTATTAATGATTATTATTTTATCAATTATTATTAGATTATTAATATTTTGAATTGTATTTAACATAATATTTGTACAATATTGGGCCATGTTGGATTCATTCATTTATTTACTGTTGCTGTTATTATGATTCTTCTTCTTCTTCTTCTTCTTCTTCTTCTTCTTATTATTATTTGTTATTATATTCATTTATTAGTTTGTTTGTTGATATACTATCCAGAAAACATAATTTATACAGTATTTGAGTATGTGAAGATTATTAATATTTTAGTTGTAATTAATTTTAACATATTTGGTCATTTAATTTTTTTTTTATTGTAGCAGTTGTTTTGTTGCTGTTATTTTTCGATTATTATATGTATTTATTTGTTTGTTTGATATGCTTAATAATATAATAATTTGTAAAACAATTTATACAGTACGTGTGTGTGTATGTATATATATATATATATATATATATATATATATATATATATATATATATATATATTAATT
>JAHKKF010523100.1:12302-23262 GCA_019740295.1 Labeo calbasu | reverse complement strand
GTTTCTTATGAAACTATTCAACAGTGGTGTACCTAATCTAACATTTTCAAAATTATTTAATGTTTGCTGTTTTATGATATCTTCTGCATTATTTACAACTACTTTCATATTTGATATTTATGATTGATCAGTTTTAATGTGGTTCAAAATGAATATGCTTTCATTAAGTAAAAGACAAATATTGTGCCTTAATAAAAATGTAATTTTTAAAACACTAGGGCTTCTGTTCTTATGATTAAATTTTATGTGTAAACGGTTAAACCTAAATGTCTACATGATTCTTTCATCTGTGTTCAGAGTCATGTGATCTTCTCAAAATAGGTGATTGTCTTACAGAGCCTGGCAAGAGAAAGTGTTCCACTTTGACTGGAGGGCTCTCACACAGAGTACCAATCAAAGAGATCCAAACCCTGCTATACGTTCCTGAGAGCGGAGATGCTGAGGTTCGAATGGTCACATGAAAGCCATCCATTTCTCAGCCTAGAGTTCCTATGCATTAAAAGAAGCGGCCTGTGAATGAAAATCATATTGTAAGCTAGAAACGGCCAGACATTTACAATATACTCACTTACAAGACTGCTGAAAAGAACTCATGGCTACCGTGAAATCTCATAGGCTCAAGATGAATTTGTAGTCCATTTTTGGCTAAAATTGAAAAGGGATATAGCAATGTGCAAATGAAGAAGCAAACACAAACAAATTGGAAAGCAGAGGCGGGGGCGTGATGGAAAAACAATAGGAAAATTCTTTTTGTGGAAGTGCAAGGAATATTCAAATATTAGATTTAACTGATATTATGTTAAATCCACTGCCTGCTAAAGAAAGGTTCATTTCCAATGAGCAGTGGGTTTGCTGTAAGAGATTTGACAATTAATAGCCCCCTTCATTAACTAATGGCCCCCTTCAGCTTCCAAGACAGCAGGCAAAAAATTCTGTAATCGTTCATGCAAGTGCATGAAAACCCCCAAAGTGTAGCATCTGTTTACAATTTATAATGTAGTATATGGGCCATTCTACAGAACTGGAAACGTCTTGCAAAAAAAATTAAGTCTTTTTCCACAAATTTTGTATGTATGCAAATTTTATAATTGTGCAGTTAATTCTTATATTGTATTTTCAGAAAGTTTTGGAATATTTGTCCTCTCCCCAAATGTGTCACTACCGAAACACAGTAATATTTAATTTAATAAGAAGTTAAAAAGTTTCATAATATACACAGAAAAGCTTACTGATATTTTAAATATTATTGTGGGGTTCAATAGATAATACAACGATCTTAGTAAACATCTGAATACTTAAATGTTTTTTTAAATGTGTTTTTTGGTTGTGGGACAGCTGTTTGGACCAGCTCTGTAAAATGTCCCATATATGCTGCATTGCGTTAATTATAAAAAATAAAAATGTTTTCGTATTTTTCTCCTTTCTTTTGAATGCCTCGTTGTGAACTTTAGAATATGGTAACACTCTTATGGTGTTATTTGCAAATGTTTGCATATAGAAGTGATAAAAACGACATTCCATATTTGAATTGTAAATACTAAAGTTTATCATTTGCCAGAATGCACAACTCCTTTCCATTTAAAAACTAAAGCAAAATTGGAACAACATAATTCACATATTTTATGTTTGTTTACATTTTTACACATTATCTAAAATTACTGACTTAATAACTACACGTAAACAGCAGAAAACTAGATCTCACTGGATTATTACAAAGTTTAGTGTTCATCTTCTTATCGGTGCATTATTTTTCAAACTATCTGATAGCAGTAACATGACACTGTTAGTCCGAAAAACAACACGAAAGACAATAAAAGTGCAAATACGAGTGCATTAACTTACCTTCTCAGTGTTTTCACTGAATATGTGAGTCGAGCGCACTGTTATCACTCAGTTTATCGCTTTATCTCATCTCAGCCAATCGCGTGGCTGAATGGGCTAGTCGCGCTCTCTTCCGGATGTCTTAGGTGTTTATGGTTATGTGCTGTAGTTACATAGTATATTTTTACAAATTTTTGACAAATGTGGTCTAAATATAAAGTATGTCCATTTTTAAATAATAGAAACAAGTGTGTAAATATAACATTATGTACAAATATGATAGCGCCTAAGTATAAAAACACTATGTTCCCTGACCGGGAATCGAACCCGGGCCGCGGCGGTGAGAGCGCCGAATCCTAACCACTAGACCACCAGGGACATGTTTGTATAAAAGAACACTAGGAGTAAAGTAGATTTAGTATTGGCAAACAGTATTTAATTCTTAAATAGGATATTAAAACAAGACGTGTTTTTACCGATTGGTATTGTTTTTTTCTAACGTTACTTATAAAGCGTTAGGTTTTACCAACTAAAATAACATAGAAGGTACCCCTTTTAAATTATATACTTTAATGTACATTTCAGGAAACAGCAGGTGTATACGGAAGACTACGTTAATAACCGTAATAATAATATGTTTTTTTCGAGATTAAGAAATATGTTTTGCACTCCCAAGATACATTTTAATAAAATCCAAATGCATGGACTATGTGGAGCGAAGTATTTCACGTTTTGTCCTCGTAATCCTGTTTTGTTAAGCTATCAGAAACGACACTGGCGAGCTCATTATCGCCTCATATTCTGTGTGGTGACACTAAACGAATGTTTTAAGATCAGCATGTACCCCAAAACTGGAATGAACCATGACAATAGTAAACGTGATATGCCGTACTAGCCGTATAAACTAAATGAATCTTTCCAGTTTCGCTATCATAAGACCTCGTGGCGCAACGGTAGCGCGTCTGACTCCAGATCAGAAGGTTGCGTGTTCAAATCACGTCGGGGTCAACACGTTTTTTTTTTCAACTCAGTTTAAAATATGTTTTGTGGGAATGTGTCTGGCTTCAGGTGTTATTCGCTACTAGCTATTTTTAACTGTACAAAACAGCTTGTTTTGCTGCCTGATATTGCAAACTGGTGTGTCTTACTATATTACTTTAATGTATCATCCTATTAATGAACACACTGGTTTGAAGTGCAAAAAGTTTTACTGTTCACTACATTTTGTTATTCTTCTCGTCATGTACCTGGAAGTCTCGCACAACCAAAAAAAACCATTTAGTACTGCATTAAAAATAAAGTGGATAAACTCATTCTGACTACACCAGGTATGTGCTTTCACACCTGTAGATCGATTGCTTTGTTCCGAAACAGGGGTTAAAATTATTACAATGTTGCTTTTTATTCATGGTGTTGTTTGCTTTCACACAGCAAAGTTTTTAAACAGTCCAAATGTGTTAATACAAGTCACGTACGAGTAAACCGTCCTCTCATTGGTCAAGTTTTTTTTTCGTTTTTTTTTTTTTCCGGGATTCCGCTCAGCTGGCATCTGTCAGGATGGAACAACAACAGCTTTGCGGGTTTATTGTTGCTTTTTTTTTTTTTTTTTTTAGGTATAGTTATATTAATTTATAAATTTGAGCAGGAGTCCAGGATTCGGTAGGAAAACACTTTTAAAACACACCTAACGTTGCTACAAACAGAGCAATAAGACGGCATTATGAAGCGCTTTGATTTTGAATGGCGCAGACAGACACAGTTTCATTTTAAGCGGTATTAGCAAAACAACAAAGCTACTACTGTTCATGGAACTGTAATTACCCATTATATAGTGTGATAAAGCCTGGTTTGTTGGTCCATTGGATCGGATTGCTTTCTCACTACAACCGAACCGCTCCAGTGTTCGTTTGAAAGCGTACCGAGACCACCTCTTCACGGAGGTCTCGGTACGCTTCTTTGATCCGCTTTTGGTGCGCACTCGAGTGCGATTGCTACATTCACACCTGCCCAAACGAACCGCACTAAGAGGGAAAATGAACTTTAGTGCGATTCAACCGAACTAAATGAGTCAGGTGTGAAAACACCCTTAATCTGAGCATTTCACACATATGCACACACAGAGTTTTTTTTTTTTTTTAGAAATAACCAATGTTTAATAAATACGTTTTTTTCAGTAACAAAAAGTGTGTTACAACAAGCTTTGCAATCTCATGCAATGAGACAGACTGCTTCAACGTTACTGGACTTTCACTGTGAAGGAATGTTGAGGACTGAGACTTCATCCACGGCAGAGGTCAAAGTCCTTCATATGGACCACATTTATGAAGTACGCAATTCATAAATTCACAATAAAAGGCCTACAATGAAATAAGATTGTCTGTGAAAGCTCAACTGTTATAAAACATGAGTAAACTTCCTGCAGTCAAGGAGAACAAACTAAAAAGTGGTAATACTGTGCAACTGTTGACTTCCTCTTTCAACAAAGATAGTTTCCTGTGTAATAATCACTCATTATGGCACATCTACAACAACAAGATTGCACTGACACATATAAAAATAAAAAGACAAAGTACAGTCAGCTGACTGACATTATTAGCAACACCAAAGCATACAAGTAACAAAACATTTGAAGCAAATTTAATAGAAAAATGACTTTACAATACAACATTAAAACTAGGTTTTAGAACGCTTTATATAACTATATGAAACTGTTGCCACAAGCAACAACAGTCCTACATAAACTGTATTTCTTTTCCAACAAAACTGCTGATTAAAGTGGCTCGGTTTTGTCAATACTACAAGTTGTTAATTCAAGTCTTTACGTGCTCATAAAATGCACATTTATTGCTTTAAAGTATTCACAGGTTAAGTGGACCTTTCAATTTTGAATTGACCTCACTATTTTTGAGTTGTTCAGAAATAAAAGATCAGGTTTGTTGTAGTTCGGCGGGTTCGCTAGAGGGTCATAACCTAAGCGACTTAACATCGGTGCAATGCTGGCCATATCATTCACCACATCAGCAGGGATCTTGCCCACCCATTTAGACAGGGCCTCTGTATTCACCGGCTTGACTACTTGATCCGTTGACAGTTCCACCCTGGAGGAGAGACAGGAATAATACAGACAATGAATAATCATACATCTATTTAGAACCCCTGTAGTTAGGATGATGGCAGACATGGCCTAAGTGCTTGTATAAGATATCACAAAATCAGATTATGCTGTAAAGTGACCACATCACAAATTGCAGTAAGAATTGACAATTAAAATCAACGTATTCCAGAAGGAGATGTTTTAATGTCTACTACTGGTTTCATTATTACAGGACTGATGCAATTAGGGCTCACCAGGTCTTTGCAAATGCTTGCTGATCAAACAGACACCCTATTTACTTCTAATTTACTTGTTTTACCACTCGTATTACAGAGTAGTGGAATATTTACATAGAGCGCACTAATCCAACTCTCGACAAGGAAATGTAAACCTGCATGTTTGATCCATTGTCTGCAAAAGGTGCACATGTAAAAGGAAATGGTGAATGAAAATTATTGACATGGTTGGCCTTTTACATTTTTTAGCCCTATATCAGTACCGGATTAAAAATGTGCGAAGCACCGCACAGGACATGAAGGGGGAAAAAATATATTGTCATAAGAATTCGTTTTTCTTGATTTAAGTAAATTCTGGCTACATGGTTCGAATTCGTTCCCTTGTTTTAAAACTACAATTTAACAACTTTCCCTAGATTCTTTCCGCATTTACAGTCTGGAAGAGCTAGTGTGCAAATTTTGACTGATTTTGTGCATCTCAGAATTTTCTAGCCTCAGACTATGATTGCATTCAGTCAGAGAGTATCAAATATGTTTAACGTTTTGTGACAGTTTTAGAACACGCATTGTCTTCATTCGTCATGCATCTCCTAGCAACACAGCGCACATTTATGCATCAGTTTGTTGGGTTTGGAGCAGCTTGAAAGACTGGAATGTATGATCCTCTGTCATTTACTGTATGCTGCCCAGTTGTTCTCGGTAACCATTTACAAAGTCAGCAAGTGTATGGCTTAATATAATGTAAATGATGTCTCTTACTAAAATATGTAGTAGAAAACCCATTAAAGATTTACATTATTTACGAAATCCACATCATTTTATACATATTTTGGACTATGGGGGGTGCCATTATTTTGATTATTTTGAAATGGTTGCACTTAGTGAGCTACTGGCACTACCTGTTGCTATTTTTATGGCAACACAACTATAAAACTATACAAATATAAAATGCTGATACGACAACCACAGCTACTGAAAGAGCTTACAGGTGGTGATGGATATAAGCGTATAAGTGCAACAATTTGACAATCTAAATAATGGCAACAAGTCCCTTGTTTGTCCTGAACAGTTAAACTGCCCACTGTTCTTCAGAAAATCCTTCAGGTCCCACAAATTATTTGGTTTTTCTGCGTTTTTTGTGCGAAGACAACTGAGGGACTCACGCACAACTATTACATAAGGTTCAAACGCTCACTGATCAGTGCATTAAGAGCTGGGGGGTGAAAACTTTTGAATTTAAAGATCAGGGTAAAATCAACTTATTTTGTCTTCTAGGAAACATGCAAGTATCTGTCGCTTCTGCAGAGCAGTGCTAAATGAAAAAAATATGATATTTAGGCAAAATAAGAGAAATGTACACCTCTTCATTCTGTTCAAAAGTTTTCACCCCCCGGCTCTTAATGCATCAGGTTTCCTTCTGGAGCATCAGTGAGCATTTGAACTTCCTGTAATAGCTGCATATGAGTCCCTTGGTTGTCCTTAATGTGAAAAGATGGATCTCAAAATCATACAGTCATTGTTGGAAAGGGTTCAAATACAAAAAAAGCTGTAAAACCAAAGAATTTGTAGGACCTGAAGGATTTTTCTGAAGAACAGTGGGCAGTTTAACTGTTCAGGACAAACAAGGGACTCATGAACAACTATCACTAAACAAAAAACCACAGCTGTGGATCATTTAGGTAACAACACAGTATTAAGAATCAAGCGTATGTAAACTTTTGAATGAGGTAATTTTTATAAATTAAATTTTATATTAAAATGATAAATTTTCTTTTGTGGACTACACTGCTCTCCAAAAGTTTGGAAACACCCCTGGCAAAGTGTGGTTTTGGACGATATCAGCATAAATCCTTATCATTTTTTGGTGCAAATACATTAAAGTAACTTGACATTATCATTGAAGACCAGGATAATAATTTTAATTTTGATTACATAATAATGGCAATATATACATGTCAAAACCAGACATGCCCCTTTGCAGCTGTGATGCCTGGTTACTGGTTTAAACTTGGCCCAGGTTTTTAAAAGTTATTTGGGTCAGCACATCTTAATAGCTTCAACAATTGATTGCCAATTAAGTTTAGAATACAATGAATTTAAGCCCAGATTATGCAGAGCTGAAATAGTTGCTAATGGTGGATATTTTAAGTTTTTTCTATGTATAAACTGTTTATGTAATAAAATATGTTGTTTTCGTAGTTTGTGTTGTCCCTTATCATTGCAAAATTATCACAAATTAAAAATGATGTCCAAAACCCCACTTTTCTAGGGCGTTTCCAAACTTTTGGAGGGCAGTGTATATGGAAACGTCTTTTACGTTAAAAATCTTATTCAGGTCAGTACTAAATAAAAAACAACATGCATTTTGTATGATCCATTTTATTTTGGTAAAATAATTAACATTTTGCAGATTCTGCAAGGTGTATGTAAACTTTTGACCTCAAAGCTGTGGGAAATAATTCTTAATTTGTGGTTACGATATCATTTTTTTCCCTGTCTGTCATACGCAGAGATCCATAATTTAAAACGTATGTTTTATTTTCCATCTATTTTGACAAAAAAGTAAGAATTTTAATATTGATTTTATACAATATTATCAATGAAAATGAATATGACAAAAAATGTGACAGCAAATCTATCAACGCATAAAACTCACTCACTTTGACAGTGAAACTCCACCAGCTTTCCCAATAAGCTGTTCATGGTGCAGCACGGCGGTGTCCCACGGCAGATCGAGGAACTGAAGGAGCTTGCGCATCACCCGCTCAGGGTGCAGGACCAGCTGCTCATAATGCACAGGCAAACAGTTTCCATCTGCTGCAGCCAGGCACTGGTCATACATCACCTCCACCGCTCGGTTCCACTTCACCAAACAGTCTCGGTAACTCGTCAAGTCAAATCCGGTGATAGTCACCTTGCGAGAAATCATAGAGTGTACAGTGGCCCTGCCATCGCGAAGCATGAGAAGAAACTTTGCTTTAGGAAAGAGCTTGGAGAGGTAGGAGAGTGACTTCAGAGCAAAAGGGTCTTTATTGCAGAGCCTAGGAGCGGGCTCGCCGTGCCCCACTATTATCTCTAATAGGAAGGCACGAACAGCTGAATCCAGGACCTCGTCGGTGACACCAGCCTCGTCCAGACGGACCCGTTCACGTGCGGAGTGACTCCACGTGGCCTGCATGGCTAACAGCCGAGGGATGACGCGGGTCTCTTCTCCGCACCGAACTAGAGGATGGGCGTCCAGCATAGCCCGCATCAGCGTGGTGCCGCTACGAGGGACTCCGCCAACGAAAATGAGAGGGGTTTCCTCATTGTACTCCTCAGGGAGTTGTAACGGGTCGCTTAGGTTTCGGCCAGCATGTAGATTTACCGCCCACCCATGTTGTGCAGCACGAGAACGAGCAGTTGGACATTCTATCGTGCTGAGGCCAAGATAAAACACCGTGATGGAGCTGATGACCCCACAGACCAGAAGAACGTTGCACGTTTGTTTTCTCATGACTTGTAGTTAGGGGAAAATGTGGTTTGTGGTTAAAATGAGGCCAGAAAATGGGTTAAACAGACTTCCCTGAAAGAAGGGGGAGGGAAGGTCAAGAGGTATCTCGGAAAGACAGAGCAAATGCTTTCCAGAAAGGGTGAAAGAATGTTGAAAGGCAGCTTAGGTAAAGGTTTTTTGGGGGAGGGAAGGGATGGGCAGATTTTTTCCAGCCAGTAGCTCTTCAGGCCTTTGCTTGCAGCTCCAATAAATTCAGACTTGGTAAGTCAAGCCTTAGGTTCTCTGTCAGCACCATTGTGCCTGCAAAAAGGAGAAGGAAAAACACTTTCAAAAACAGATTTTGCCAGGTCTGTTTCAGCATTGGCTACCAGGGTGCATCTCATGTTACATTAAATGTCACATCTAATACCATTACAGTACAACATTACCGTAATAGTATTAGACAATTAGAGTTTGCCAATTTGTATGGCGTAACTCAAGAACTAAGCTTGAATTGCAGGTCAAAACACATCAAAGGAAAATGTCCTGTAAAATGTAACTGGAAAAACAATGTTATAGTGTGGAAAGGAAGTTTCTTGTAGCAGGGTTCATACAGACACTGTAAAAGGAAACTCCAGTACATAAATATATATATATATACACACACATCAATGAAAATGTATAAATAAATTTAAAAAAGGCAAAAATAAAGTTTCGCGAAATTGTACCAAAATCCTGATCTGAAACAAATGATTTGCGAACCCATATCGAAGTCCTGGTCTGAATAAATTGATTTATAATCCACACTCCGAGTCCTGATCAGAAATTCTGAACTTCGGAGCGGGTTCGCAAATCTTTTGCTTTAGATTGGAACTTCGGAGCACGGATCGTAAATCATTTGACTCAGATCAGGACATCAGTGTTGGTTTGCAAATCATTTGTTTTAGATCAGGATTTCAGAGTGATTCTGTGAATCTTTTTTCAGATTTTTTTTAAAAGTAAACAGTAGAACTTTGAGTATCACAAAACATTTGATTTGAATCATTCAATTCACAAAATGACTCATAAACCCATTCCGATCTGAACCAAATGATTCGCGATATGCAATTTAAATGTTTGGAAACAGTGAATCATTGTTTTTCAAGACTTCAAACAGGGATCTCACTTATCGAACAATGTCTCCTATTTTAAACTTTAAAGAAATACATACATATTAATTTACAAATAAAAATCAAAAAAATCAAAAATAAAGCTTATTATTGTTTAAGGAAAAAAAAAAAAGATTTGCAAAATCACTCTGAAATCCTGATCTGAAACAAATGATACTACTTTCTACTTTCATTCAGGTCAAAGTAGAATAATGTGAAACAGTGGATCTCACAAGACACTATTCAACAATAATGACAGTGCTATGACTTTACATTTTATGGACAGAAAGTATTAAAATAATCATAATATTTTAATTTCAGTTGAAATAAAAACTAAGAAATTAAAAAAGTCAGTACAGATGTTGTTTATCGTGATTTTTAGTGGTTGATCAACTAATCAACCAAAACATCTAGTTTCCCCTTTGCATGCATAAGCAGGTAGCTACATTTTGGTTAGACTTCCTACCTCAGTTTTTAATGTCAGATTAACTAAACTTTGGCACACATGCACATTAACACCTTTAAGCAACAACGCATCCTGCTGTGGCAAGTAGCTGTGGTTTTGAGATGCTCATAGGTGTTATTTGTGAAACATGCACTGTGCAAAACTAACACCTGATGTTTTTGCACAAACTTGGGGTGGACTTTTAAATGTGTTAAATATTTCATCTTGAATATCCACCTTTTTCTTCAGCGTGGAAGTTATTTGGCAAGACGTCCAGTTTATTAGCTCTCTTTCCCTATAGAAATAACGAGAAGAATGTGCAGTATGATGCAAAAAATCTTATCTTACTATTTCTGTCTTGTTTCTAGTCAAAAAAATATCTAAAAAATCTTAAACTGAGATGCATTTGCGAGATAAGCAAAATGGAATTTAGTCTTGTTTCTGGGGGAAAATACTAAATTAGGTGCATTCTGCTTAAAATAAGTGAAATCCTCTTGATTTAAGAACATTTTACTGACCCCACTGGCAAATAATTTTACTTGTATCCAGGAGGAAAAAACTAAATTAAGAGCATTTTGCTTAAAACAAGACTAAATATCTTACATCATTTTGCTTATATAGTAAATGCATCTTAATTTAGGAATTTTTTGATATTTTGACAAGAAACAAAACAAAAACACTAAGATAAGCCTTTTTTGCAGTGTAAACGGTAAAACTGTTTGCCCTACAAACCAGGGTGCTTAT
>JAHKKF010523099.1:0-20099 GCA_019740295.1 Labeo calbasu | reverse complement strand
AGCATGTAAAAGTGAACTTAGCGTCCGATGACCCTTTAAATTTATAGTAGTATATTTAATGAAATGTAATCATGTTAAAATACCAACCTACTAAAGTAGTACAATCTGTTTTGTACCTTTGTAATACACTGACAAATACCAAAAAAAAAAAAAAAAAAACAGATGATAAAAAGAAAGTCGAATCAAAACTTTTTTACACAAGTTTTTGGACAATATTTTTTTTTTTCAGTACATCTGATCCAAAGTACAGCAAAAACAGTAATATTCTGAAATATTTTTACTATTTAAAATAACAAAAGCTGAATTCAAAGCTGAATTTTTAGCATCATTACTCCAGTCACATGATCCTTCAGAAAGCATTCTAATATTCTGATTTGCTGCTCAAAAAGCATTTATTATTATTATTATTATTATTATTATTATTATTATTATTATTATATTGAAAACAGCTGAATAGAATTTTTTTCAGGTTCTTTGATTAATAGAAAATGTGTGTGGGTGATACATTTTATATCTTTTGTAAATCTTTTGTAACATTATAAATGTCTTTATCATTCAGCATTCTTGCTAAATAAAAGTATCAAAAAAATTAAAATAAATAAAATTATGCTGACTCCAAGCTTTTGAATGGTATAGTGTATAAAATTACAAAAGCTTTTTATTTCAAATAAATGCTGATCTTTGGATCTTCATTCATCAAAGAATCCTGGAAAAAAATGTACTCAACTGATTTAAATATTGATAATAATAATAAATGTTTCTTGAACAGCATATCAGCATATTATAATAATTTCTGAAGGATCATGTGACACTGAAGACTGGAGTAATGATGCTGAAAATTCAGGTTTAATAACAAAAATAAATTACGTTTTAAAATATATTCAAATAGAAAGTAGTTAGTAAAAATATTTCAACATTTTACTGTTTTTGCTGTACTTTGGGTCAAATAATATAATTATATAATGTTATATACTTTTAACTGATAGTGTAGAAGGTGCACAGTGCCATCATGATAACACTAAAATAATAACATTACTTTCAAAAACAGATAAAATGATGTAAAAACTAGAATAAACAATTATTTAAATGAAAAACCACCAGAGGGAATTCTGGGGATGTCAATTTACTTTTTTTCACCATAATTATAATATGACTTCTTGTTTTTCACATCCAAAAACTGTAAATTTAACAATATTTCACTGTTTACATAAAATGTCATGTTTGACTTATTACAAGGTTTTACCTCATATGGCAAAGAAACAGTCTTTTACCATTACAATTATGACATTTTCTGTACAGTATGGTTTTGCATCAAATGCATGGATTTTGACATGTTATTGACTGTAATTACATTAATCCAACTCAATAATAAAACCCTGTTATCCAAGAAAAGTTATCAATAAATATTATTATATTATATTATATTATAGACAATATTTGGTTTGAAACTATGACAGCTTTTTTTAATATAATCTTTATTTCAATATTAATCGTTAAAATGCCAGATAAAATCACACAAATCTGTCCCAAAGGTTAGTAACATCTTTGCAAAAATCGCAACCTCCATATAAAATGAGCACAGCACATCATTTGTAGTTTTACATGCTGAGGTCGACATCTGAACATTTCCTGGATGATAATTACTTCAGACCTTTTTGTACTCTGTATTCATGGAAAGTACCAATGAAGTAGAAAGTGTTTCAGTCAAAACAGCACAGTAACTATGAAGAGCATGTGGAGGAAACCCAATGTTTTGCCTTTGAAGTGGCAATTAATCTTGTGGTTTCCTCTAGCAAAGTGGCTAATGTACAACAACATGTTACTCCTGTGCACTTATGCAAAGTCTTTGCAGTTACATCTGAACTTCTTCAAATGATTTTCTTTATCTCATTTTTTGTAATCCCCCACATAGCTTCAGTCTTCCGTTCAGACTGCGCATTTACGCCTTCCTCCGGCGCATTGCCGTATTATTCCATAGGGCAGCGGAAGAAATTGAATGTCAGATTCCCATATAGCAATTGAATACGCTTCTCCGTAAGCTTCTTACAGAGCTCAGCCAGCTGGATTGCATATTTATGGGTCAGACATTGTACTGTGGCAGCAGTTTGGCGTGAACCGCAACGGATTCGATTCCAGCCCGAAACGTTTTGATTATGCCGAGGTGGATAAGAAGGTTGCAATCAATACTTCATCACATTAGAAGCCTTAGTTAAAAGATTTCATTGTTGATCCCTAAAGTCTTTGAATAGGAGGGAGAGCGACCAGCTGCTTACGCCGAATCGCCCTTCATCTGTCTTTTGTTGAGTCAATAGAGCTCTGTTCCGAATGTTAACTCGGGTCAACACCGGACTGCAGCTTAACAAAACTGACTCTGTCTTGAAAGTTACAGCAGATATTATTAATGAACCGCAATGACTGCGTTTGTCATTTAAATGATACCACTTACCGTAGCTGCGTTTTGACTAAATGCCACACAACAACTGTTTATGAGTCAAGCTGCGCTCATCACCCTGAACTAGATCATGAAGAAAGAGGCCTTTCTGTTGTACTTTATTCGCATAACCTGGAATAGTTGGCAGCAGTCGTATGAGCTGTGGCACTGAAGTGGTTTTGGTTATGGCATGTGTGAAGGAATGTGTTGGGGTTAAACAGAGAGACGGCTCACAATGTCTTTGTGTTTCATAGTCTGCCTCCCGGTCACGCAGTAATGCAACTTGGACGAGCTCGCCGACCAACAACTATGTGTGTGGGTGAGCGTGCGTTATTTAATAAATCTTTGCTTGTGACCACATATGTGCTAACTCACACAGATTGATTTCAATATAAAGCATTATAAAACTGAATAATTCAACCAAAACAGAATATATGTCATGCTTGATAAATAAGAATTCCTAAATATGCAGTTATACTTCAGAATAGCAGTGTCTGTTTGCTGTCAAATCAAGTAAATGTGAGAATAACTGTAGTAATGTTTCCGGATGAACACTTACTGGACTGAAGCAACTTGCCTTTAATTGGTTCTCCATAAATCATTTTTTAAGTCTCAAATCTGATCATCAGGATCTTTTGAGGAATGTGTTTCCAAAAGCTTTACTTTCACTGTTCCTCAGTGGAGGAATGATCTTCACAAGCCTCCAAAACATCTCACATCTTCTGAGGAATGTTTATTTGTTCACCTCTCAATCATCATTGGATTGCATTATATGCTTGGATCATTTCAATCTCATTTTAAGAGTTATTTGACCACTGATATTTAGATCAATTTATGTCAGTATCTGCTCTACTCTATTGATTTACATTACAAGCATCAGAATTTCAACATAAAAATATCAGCATCTGCACCAAATTGCATAAAGCGTAAAACAGAAACACATATGCAAACTTTTATTTATTTATTTATTTATTTATTTGCTTATTTTATTTATTTATTTATTTATTTTATTTGCTTAAAGGCAAAACTGTTCCATTAAAAAAAAAAAAAAAACAAAACAAAACAAAAACAGACTAAAATCTGGTTAAAATTTACTTTGGAAATTTGACAGTTTTATATGCTGTAACTGATCTTTTTTAATTTTACTAGTTCATTTCAATGATCCTTTTGTGCAAATTATACTTAAATAATATAGTTTAAGGTTCAAATTCCATGCAGTCTGTAAACTGTTTCGGCCACATTAAAAACTACATGTACAGCATTATAATACAATTTGAAAATGTTAAAATTTGTAAATACACCATTAGTTTTAGACATATCAGTAGTTAATAATATATTATATATGACCATGGACCACAAAACCAGTCAAGAGGGTCGATTTGAAACTGAGATTTATACATCTTCCGAAAGCTGAACAAATAAGCTTTTCATTGATGTATGGTTCATGAGGACAATATTTGGCCGAGATACAACTATTTAAAAATATGAAATGTGAGGGTGCAAGAAAAAATCCAAATACTGAGAAAATTGGCTTTAAAGTTCGAATGAAATTCTTAGCACTGCATATTACTAATCAAAAATTAAGTTGTGATATATTTACATCTTCATGGAACATGATCTTTACTTAATATCCTAATGATTTTTGGCACAAAAGAAAAATCAATAATTTTGACCCAAACGATGTATTGTTGGCTATTGCTTCAAACATACCCGTGCTACTTAGGACTAGTTTTGGGGTCCAGGTTCACATATAAAGATCTCATTGATTTACATTACAAGCATCAGAATTTCATTATATAAATATTAGAATTTGCACCAAATTGCATATTTTTGCAATTTGCAAGCCTCTGAATAAGTTGAGCTATTTTTCCTTATATATTTGCACTATATCATACTGTATGCACCTGAAGTGTAACCAGAAATATATGCTTTATTTATTTATTTATTTATTTTAATTTTACAAGGTCATTTCAATTATCCTGCAGTGCAAATTAATTTTTAAGGTTCAAATTCCTGTAAATTATTTTGGCCTCATTAAAAAGTACAGCATTATAATACAATACAATACAATAATACAATTTGAAAATACTGGTTAAAATTTGTAAGTACACCATTATTTTTAGACATACCAGTAGTTAATAAGATATTATATAGCGTTATATATATTATATGTGAACCTGGACCACAAAACCAGCTTAAGTAGCACAGGGGTATTTGTAACAATAGCAAAAAATACATTGTATGGGTCAAAATTCTTTGTGTCCATGTTCATCATGAAGACATTTTGTAAACATATCAATCACTTTGATTAGTAATATGGATTAAGAACTTCATTTGGACAAATTTAAAGGCGATTTTCTCAATATTTTTATTTGTTTGGACCCTCAGATTCCATATTTTCAAATAGCTGTCTCTCGACCAAATATTGTTCTAGCCTAACAAACCATACACCAATAGAAGCTTATTTATTCAGCTATGATGTATAAATCTCAATTTCAAAAAAAAATTACCCTTATGACTCGTTTTGTGGTCCAGGGTCACACATGGCATAAATAAATTATTTTTTTTTTAAGTGTGCATCGAACTACAAATCCCATGATGCCGCTGCGCTGCTCTGAGCGCGTATGCGCGCTTGTGGAATGAAGGGCGCACTTGTTGAGTTTGGGAACTTTCAGAGGCTTGAACTTCTCACTGTGGACGCGGAGCTCCTTCATCATCATTATCCTCAGGCAACATGGATTTATGCCTATTTTTCACGTCTACGGCAGTGTTTTTCTTTTGTGAAGTTTATGTGGATTGTCTTTTGCTTTTTACGCGTTGGACACACACCGTTAACAGCGTGCACGAGTAATAAATAACATTACTGTGAGGATGGAGCGTCTCTGAAGACTCGTCTTTAATGGACTCGCACCACTTAAATCGATTCATATCTGAAGGAGAGTAAGTGTTTGGTGGAGAGATATGAGACGCTTTACTGACAGACGTGTCATGCCACTATGAGACGATTTATGGACTATCATTGGAGTTTAAATGCTCTGTAAAGAGACACTGGACGCTGGAGGAGTGAATGGAGAACATCGCTGCTTCGCCAAGGTAAGAGCATTACTGCATCCCAAAAGACATGCGAGAAACAGACTACATTATTATTAACACTACTGAAAGCGTAACCTTGACTTTATTATTCAATGTCTTGAATATCGGATGAAACAAACTTTTTGTCCTGTAGTGGACTGATGTGATGCACCTGCGCAAACTGCCCTCACGCTTTCCGTGTGTTATGACAGAGGTGTTTGCATTGTATTGCATATGATTTATGAATGTCTTCATATGTGAAACTTGTTAGGCGAGTAACAGCCTGTCTGATGAGGATGCTGTGAGCTTCATTAAATGAAGTTTGTTTATAGTGGAGAGACAAGGGTTAGATACAGTATCAGTAACTTTAAGGTTGTTTAATTACGTGTTTTCTATAGCAGATCTGTACTAGATCTGACTGAAGGAAAAATATTGTTGTAGCTAAAACCTTTTCATGTTAGGTTGGGTAAATGAATCTTTTCCTTTTTTCATAATTAATTGTTTTGCTGCTATATTGAATCTAATAGTCTGTTAAATGGCAGTTTTCGTTGTGACAGTTTACCCCATATAGTGTGACAATATGCAGTATGAAGTGTATGTCCTGCTTTTGATTAGCATGTCTCAAGACATATATATATTTTTTCTTGGCTGAAGTGTTCAAAACTTTTTTTAATTAAAAAAATGCATTATTATTATTAGTAGTAGTAGTAGTAGTAGTAGTATTAGTATTTAAATAAATAATAAATAAATAAATAAATACATATATTTTTTTAAAGTTAATTCAGGACTAACATTTTTTGTACCTTCAAAATAAGGGATTTTAGGGGCAAAGTGTGTCATTTGTATAGTTTTGTTCTCATAAAGAGTATTTATGAGGATTTGATATCGATATTTTCAGTATTATAGGTCGGTATAAAGGTTTATATTGCTGACAAGTGACTAGATAATTTTGTGTTATTTTAATTCTCACAAACCAATGTTTATACATTAATATCTTAAGAACACTAAAGTAGATAACTTTGTCTTTTAACATCCCAGTAAACAATGCAAAAACTAATACCATGGTTGCCCTGGAACAGGAAGAAGGAACATCTGAACTAAAACAGAAAGCACGTGTACTTGTACCTGTTCTGACTGATGTGTGAAATGACAGGTAGAATAAATAGAGCCCAGTGATTGGCTGGCAGAAGTTGCATCAGTTGTTTGATTGGTGTAATCAGAGAGACCGTTTCCTCCCGTCTCGCTCACTGATTGGATGAGACACCAGAAGTATTAAAGTTCAAGTGTAGGGCAGCAGATCAACCTGATTGACTTTACATTATGAGTTGAGCTGGTCTCTGCTGTTCTCTGCTGGTCTCTTTCAGTGGTGCAGTCATTTGTCTCCTTCACCAGTATGTTTGTCTCCATCTGCTGGGAGTTTGACTTGTACTGTTTGTGATTTTTTTTTTTTTTTTTTTTTTTGTGATTTCACTCCTCCTTGGGGTTGAATGAGCACTACTGATGTGCTACTACTAAAGGAGTGAGACTTGTGTAATGTATGGGTATCTTGCTGTCAGAAAAGTAGTGAATGTGTGACAATGACAGTGTTTTATTTGATCCATTGTAGAGTCATAAATGATATATTCTGTTAGCTCTGCTTGGTCATATGCACTTTTCATCATGGCCTACGTGATCCAGTGCTGTCGTGCGCAATGTGAAATATTCACTCTCATTATTTTAGTCCACTTAAGATTATTAATCATGAGGACTTTCTTGAACTAATGCCCTCAGAAGATGCTGAACATCATTAAAATACCTGAGGTCAAAACATCACTGCTGTGCCAGTATTGTGGGCTTATAATGAAAGTAAAGACTTGCGCTATTTGTAACTGATACTGATCATTAGGACGCCGTTTCACAGGCTAATATGGATTGTGTTTCCACACAAGGTTTGGAGAGTTTTCAAATATGAATCGGTCTGATATTTTCCATGTGTACTCTTTAAAATATTTTAAAAAGCTTCATATTTCTTTAGTCATGTGAGCTTCACTTTCTTTGAATAAGACTTGGCAGTGTGAAGGTGTTTCATTGTCGAATGTGTACTGTGTATATTTATTGTGGATATATAAATACACACACATACATGTATATAGATTTATATGTAAAACATATATAATATAAACGATATACAAGTATTTATAAACAAATACATAAATGCACATTTTAAATATATATATATATATATATATATATATATATACATAATAAATATACACAGCACACACACATATGGTATGTGAACAAACTTTTATTTTGAATCGATTANTTATAAACAAATACATAAATGCACATTTTAAATATATATATATATATATATATATATATATATATACATAATAAATATACACAGCACACACACATATGGTATGTGAACAAACTTTTATTTTGAATCGATTAGTCTGGACTAATTGTTTTGCAGCTCTAATCTCAACTATGATTTACATTGCACTAATATTAGCACACTGCTTCACTACCCATACTTTTAGTTTGCAGCTGTGACAAATGAACCAGAAGTAATATTAACCACAATTTTTAACATCTCTTAACTCATTATTGGATTTGATTCACAAGTGTTGAGACATTTTTACACAAATTTGAATGCAAAATATATTATTAATGAGATGGTATTTGATAATTTTGGTACGTTTTTGGATTTCCTGCCACCTTTTTACACTTTTTTTGTGGACCTATAGTCAAAAGTGACTGGTCTACAAAAATTTGCTTATAAATTTCTCGTTATGCTATATTATTACCATATTGGATTTAATCTTTTTTTCACCTTGTTTTCTTTCAATAGCAAAAATTTTATATTTCTTTTTGGAACTGACTGCTCATAGGCCTCACTGATCTGAGCTCATGCACTTCATATTCAGTCAAAATGATTAACAAATAATGCATTTTTCCCCACTCAAAAACGGAGGTGCATGAGATGAGATCAATGAAGAGTACAACCAATCAGTTCCAAAAGAGAAATACAAAACCTGTGCCAATTAAAAGAAAACAAGTTTGAATGTAAGATTTGGTGATAATATAGCAGAATGATATTTTCAATGGTTTTTGGCTGGTCATTATTGACTGGGAACACCAGCTTAGGTCAAGGGTTTTCAGCACAATATGAGATTTAAACATGCAACCAAACGATGCCATGTGATGCAGGATCATGCAATTCAAAATATTTATTATTGCACAATTTGTACTGTATCAGTTGCAATTAAAATGCAATAAAAATGTAAGAAAAAAAACTGAAAATGTACTGGTAATTATTCATTGAGTTACAGACATTTCCATTAATGTAAAACACAACTAAATGTAAAGTATGACTAAAACACCTGTGAAAAAACAGTACAAAATAACACTAATGTACTTAAGTACACAGGGCCCTATTTTTACTGACTTTTAGTAGTGTTCAGCAGTATCTGTTCCAAACGCAGCCAGAAGATGGCAGCAGCGCTCTATTACTAAAACAATTCAAGCAGGAGGTTGTGCACAAGCAACAAGTTTGTACATCTGAATTTTCGAAATAAACACGTGACGTCGGTAGATCACAGCATATTTATAATCTGACCAAAATTTTCTCTCCTCAGCTGTCTGGATTCAAGTGTGTTTTTACTGAAGATGAACTGCCATCTCAGTCTTTTGTGTTTGCAGGTTTCAGTGATAAGTTTCTTCACCCACATCTGTCAGATCTTAATCATACTCTTAAATCCTCTGGATTAGAGTAATATCTCAGTGTTTTAGTTTACGCTCAGCAGTCGTGCTGTAACAGCGCGCAGATGTGAACCTGACATTGGCAATCAATCACTCACACACATATTGCAAAGACGTTTTGAAGTTTAACCAAATAAAGATTAAATTATTATATTTAAGCTTACCAGTTTAGGCAGACTTCGTTAAAATTAAACATGTTGAAATAATTGAAAGGGTGACTTACATTTAGCCTCTCACAAAGCTTTCGCAAACTTTCACAAAATAACAATAATAATAATAATAATAATAATAATAATAATATTCAAAATAGTATGTATAAATAAATAAATAAATAAATGCAAATAATTCTGCAAAAATGCTGCCCTCTTCAGGCTAGTGGTGGAATCTGTAAAATAAAATATATATATAGAAAATATTATTTTCAAATGTTACTTTTAAAAAAAAAGTGTAACTTCCAGATCCCCTGTTGAAGACCCCTGTGTTATATGAATGTCTTTTGTATTCATTCTGATATACTTTCTGTAAAGGTCGATTATTGTTCAATATTTTATCAGTAACTTTAATGGTAATGATGAAAATGTGCCAACTGCTAAAACTTTTAGTGCAGAAAATCTCAGTGTTTCTTATCTAATGCATATGCAGGAGTTTATCCAATACGCAGTGTTCCAGCCATATATTATTTTAAATCTTTGGTTTTGACCTTTTGTCCAGAAGGTTTTGGAGGTGTTTCTTAACTTTAGTGTTCATTTGTTAGCAGCTTTGTGAGAGCGGGTTGGTTTTAGATCTCAGTAATACCTAGTTCCGCTTTAATAGGATTAGGCTTTGGACTACAGGGTTGTTTGTGTGTCCGCCAGCTAGATCTGCTTCTAGGATGTCAGGTGAGCTTCAAACTATTGGAGAGGCATCATGTTGTTTACAGTCTTTCAAAGGGTATTTCCAGCTCACATGTAATGTAATGTGACAGTATTCTGCTGTGAAATTGTTCCTTCAGGAACAAATTAAAAAGTCAAATCTCTGTAACCTTTGCTGCAGATGTGCAACTTTCAGTAACCAAGTATAAAATATTGCATTATTTTATTCCCACAAGACATTTCTGTATATTTTCATGCACTTTTTTTCCCTGGCGTTGGGTGGCTTATATAACCAATGAAGGACTAGATTGCACAAACATGAAGCAGGTAGAGTCTAAATAAAGGTCCAGATACTGTAGATGAAGGCCGGTGAGCCAAGAAAGCCTTCAACATGATGTAACTAGCATAACCACCTACACTTGAATGTTTTAGTAAAAACAGAGAATTGTTTCTTTCCTCAAAAGAGATTGCTTTGACATTCAGGTTGTATATAATGATTTTAAGACTGAAGGTTTACTCATGTGTGGTTCATTTAAAGGAATAGTTCATCCGAAAATGAAAACGTGCTGAAAACGTGCTCATTCTCAGACCATCCAAGATGCAGATGAGTTTGTTTCTTCATCATATTCGGAGAAATGTTGCATGATTGCATCACTTGCTCGCCAGTGGATCCTCCGCAGTGAATGGGTGCCGTCAGAATGAGAGTCCAAACAGCTGATAAAAACATCACAACAATCCACAAGTAATCCACACCGCTCCAGTCCATCCGTTAACATCTTGTGAAACCAAAAGTTGCATGTTTGTAAGAAACAAATCCATCATTAAGACATTTTTGATCTTCAAACTGTTTCTTCCAGATAAAAGTCTGTTATCCATAATAATGCTTCCTCAGGTGAAAAAGTCCATCTCCTGTTGTTTTCTCACATCAAAATCTACCCACACATTTGTTTAGAACTGTTTTGGACTGTAAACGTTGTTTGATCCGTGAAGATTTCTCTCCTGATTCAGACCAGACCGGAACCGTTATTACAGATTATGGATTTGTATTTTAGTTAAACAACTGATGGACTGGAGTGGTGTGGATTACTTGAGGATTATGATGATGTTTTTATCAACTGTTTGGACTCTCATTCCGACGGCACCCATTCACTGCAGAGGATCCATTGGTGTGCGAGTGATGGAATAACACATTTCTTCAAATCTGATGAAGAAATAAACTCACCTACATCTTGGATGTCCTGAGGGTGAGGACATTTTCATTTTTTGGATAAACAATTCCTTAGTATCAACTTTGTCTCAGATGTTCCCCTCCAAAAACTCTTTGGAAATGTTGGAAATCTGTCTTTTGATTGAAGTCTAGCTGTTTCAGATGTTGATGGGATGTTCAGGAGTGTCCGTTTGTGCTCCATTTATTCTCATTGTTGTCACAGATGCCAGATTGCCATCCCACTTTATAGAGTAAATACACGTGATTGAATGTTCAGGCTAGTGATTCAGCGTCAGATGTAAGACATGAGGGCTTCCATCTGTAAGGCTCCAGAGTGTTTTTTGTTTCAGGCATGGATTTGCGCTGTGGCGAGCCAACTGGCTAACCAAGTCCATAAAGCACAGTAGAGCATTACTTTTACTCCTGAAACGCAGACTGTTCAGCGTGTTTGAGCGGCAGGCTTGCTGCTCCCCGCAGCTGTACACATTTTTCACTGTCATCTGCTGCTGCTGGAAGTGAAATTGCAGTGTTCACACTCAGCTAATAGACTAAAATCGTTGATATTAAAATGTTTGGATTTATCAGTATTTGTCAGTTTAGACTAAGCATTTATGTGCATTATAAAATGACTGTAATTTGCTTTTAAATGCTTTATTTCTGTGCAGCGTTTGGCTATGGGATCTTCTGGACTTTTACACATGATCACAGCTTGAACTGTAACAGTAAAGCTCACAATGATTAGTTAATATGAAGTAACTTACATTTTAGACACAAAATGCTATATTCAAGAGCCCAATCTAACTCTTATAAAGAAGTTATGAAGAAAATACATCACAGGTTTCTTTTGGGTTCCTGTATTGGCTCTTACAGTTGTGCTTCAGTGGCAGATTTTGTGTTATGTAACATTATTTCCTTTTTTTGCAAGGTGAATAAATATGAACAAGGCTTTATAAAACTTTTAGAGGCTGTCTCGCTCATTTCTCACAGAATTATGTCAAAATTTCCATTTTTGGCAAGTGACCATGTACACAGTCCCTGTTCTATATGTGTATCATGGCCTTATTTCAGACTTAAATGTTTTTTTTTTAAACCACGCATAAACGTTGTTTTCTCCAAAAATGAGACCTGCAGTGAAGGCGGTACTTTGATTAGTACCGGCTTCATTGACTAAGTGCGCCTCACAATATCATGCGATTAATCGTGCAGCCCTAATTCGCGATGCATCAATTCATTGTGAATTGATGCATCGCATTGATTCATTGCGATTTGATTAATCGCATTCGATTATGAGCGCGATTTGGCGTAGCTTGTCAGTGATTTACGGCTCTGTGTATTAAAATTATTAATTGAACGCACGTGATGGAGCTTTACTACTAATCAAAGTACCGGCTTCATTGACTAAGCTCGCCTCACAATATCATGCGATTAATCGTGCAGCCCTATCGCGAATCCAGAAATGAATCTGCATCAATTCTGTGGTGTTTTTTTTTTCTTTCCCCCAAAATGCATTGCGATTCTTAGCTTAGTTTTTAACCAGTTCAATATACAACCTAAAATAATCATTCATAAATTTTGAAAAGGTTGAAACAAATAACCACAGTGGTCTGTGTTTACATTAATTTTGCATCATAAAAACCACAGTGCAAGTACATTTAAGCACTTGTATTACTTAGGAAGCGCTCTTCTTTGTGAGGGTTTAAGTGTGTGGTTAAAAACTAGATTAGGGCGCCATCTGCTGTTAAAAACTGAGCTCAGAATGGAGTCCTTAAAGTCCCCCTGTAGTGAAAATCAAGATTTTTATGTTGTTTATTTGTCTATGTGGTGTTTTTAATATGCTTTTAGACAAACCATGTCCCAGTCCATTAATCAACACCATTGCTGAGTATTTTCTCCTTAAAACTGTAGTTTTCCAAAGGCTGTCCTAGAAATGTGGTTTGAAACAGCCCTTTTTTCTATGTCACAAACTTCAGTAACCAGTCATGTCAAAGGATAGATTCCTATCATTAGCATGCAAAATGTACCAATAGGATTATTAGCACAAAACCAAACTATTAAATAAAGCATTCGATAGAGCATATAGAGCGTTAAATAGAGCACAACCGCTAGGCGCTAACTTGAAAAATAACCTGCAGCAACAGTGTAAAAGTAGCCTGGAGTCAGACCTCTCCTGCATTGCTCGCGGGCACGAACTGGAATCACAAACTAGGCTGCATCTGAGCCTTCAAGGCATTTTGAGGGCGCAACATTGTCAAGTAAGGAACTTTAAAGGGGTCATTGGATGCCCATTTTCCACAAGTTGATATGATTCTTTAGGGTCTTAAAGAAAAGTCTATAATATACTTAGGTTAAAAATTTCTCAATGGGTGTGTAAAACAACACCCTTTTTATCTTGCCAAAATCAGATCATTCTGTCTGAGGCTGCTTTAAATGTTAATGAGCTCTGCTCGCCCCGCCCCTTTCTTCTCTCTGTGGAGACGAGCCTGTTTACTTTAGCGTTTAGCCGCTAAACTCGCTAACTAGCACATTGTTAGGAAAGGCAATCACAAATATTCGTAAAAAAAACCCTTATGCTCACTTCTGCTGTAAGTGAAGCTGCATCACAAATGATTCGTGCGAACATAGACAGATATATGTAGATCGGGAGGCGCATTCCCTTCACAAACAAATCTTCAGCGGCTCAGATGTCGAGAGTAAATGACGACCACTACGTTCATTATTACATCCAGCAACACAACACCTCAATCGCTCAAATCTTGTCTAACTTACATCCCTGCTCCGGCATCAAAACATGGAGGTCTGACTGTTACAACTGATCTGAGGTAAGACGCTCATGTCAATCAACTATTGTGGGAGCGGATCCTCTGTCGGTGTGACGCAACAACGACAGGCATCTGAGAATGGCTCGATTTGAAAAAGGGGATATTATTTTTACATATTAATTAAAAAGCACTGCATGGATTTTTATCATTATAGGGTAGATTACAGTATTTACTGTAGTTGTCTGTTAGTAAAAACAGTTTTATCAGTCAATGTCCATGTTTCACCATTATATCGCGTTTACTATAGATTAGTTAGTGAATCAGGGGGCTTTGGCTGGTGTGACAGTGTGGGGGCGGGGCTAATTGGCATATTCATGTATAGAATATGCCACGTATAGTAAATGAGGCAAGGGGGTAGAGTTACATTCAAGCTGTTGGCATGAGCAAATTATTTTCACAAGAAAAAACACTTAAATATGTAATTTCGATGATCAAAGATCAGTTTTAAGGGGTAAAAATTTTGACTACAGGGGGACTCTAAATCTTAGAATCGATTCACAAATCGCGATTCATTTGCTGTTGTTTTTTTTGTTTTTTTTTTGAGTGGCATCGGTGGACTTGAACTTGAAAAATGGTGTGTATTGACATCTTTCCACGCTTGAAACAAGATACCCTCTGATGTTCATTCATGTTTATTTCATGCTATAACTAGTAAAGAGGAATAGATGATCGGTTCACATGCTGCTTGATCTGAGGCGCTACAGCGATCTGTCGCGACACATTAAAGAGTCACAAAGCTGTATTTACTGTTTGAATTTTTTACAAAATGACCAAAACTGAAAGCTGAAAAATACCTAAGATTACCTGCTCTGTCTTGTCTGTTAGTGTGTTGTCAGTGTCTTTGCTCTGTGATGTGTTTTTCACTGCATGGTGAACACGGGTGGCATGAGATTGGCATGGTTGGTTGGACTTTAAAAAAAAAAAAAAAATGTTTTAATGAGAACAACTTTGAGAATTCAACTTAAAATACTGTGCAGTATTTGCACACACAACAAATATTGAGGGCTGGCACTAGGCAGAATGCAAATGAAACTTAGTGACATCATGCATATGCTAATTAGCAACATTTAATAGCAACACTGACCTTAAGAAGTAGTGATCTGAGCACTTTCAAATGTGATCTGTACAGATTAAGTATTGACACAGGCTAGTGAGTTTGGCCCTGTTTACATCTTTTACACTTACAGATGTCTTTTGACATCTAATGTAATTATTTATTCCACATGCATATGTCACGACATTACAGTACGTGTAGAAACTCCAAAAACATTGCCAGATCGGAAAACGCACGGAGACTCCCCATTCCGTTCCCCACTTTAGGAAGCAACACCTCTTAATGGGGATGGATGGCACCATTATGTAATTCTAGACAAAAAGAACAGATCAGCTTAGAGGAGGGGAAAAACTGTGAGGGTAAGAAAACAAACAATGAAAAGAACATTCAAAGTTTTCTTTCCACTTCAGCTCAGTGTTCATAAAAAACACACTTTCTGCTTCGTTCAGCCTTCCCTCCAGGGACTGAAATAGAGAGTTTGGCCTTGGAGAAAGAGAGGGAGGGAGACTTGTGTTTTTGTGTCTAATTGTCGTGGTGATTGAGAGGGAGAACAGAACGGAGAATGAAAGCGTGAAAGAGAAAGGGCCCTCGGTGACACGCTAGTACCCATGACAACTGGCCCTCCGGGGACCGAGCCCCCTTTCGGAGCTCCACCTCCAGCTAAACACCCGCTAATTGGGCCACTTCGCTTTGTGCGCGTCTCCACTGATCCTCGTGCCAGAAATATCAACATCCTTGTTAATTCTCTGTCGTCTAATCATTTTCTCTGGAACTTATTTGCGAGTCGTTAATCGCGCTGCTATAGATCCTCCCGATCGTAAGGAATCCAGAACGTGTGACGGAACAATCGAATCACGGCTCGTATAAACTCTACCGAGTAAATTAGACGAGAGCGTTCCACGTCTCCTTCATGGTGGTGAACGCTTTTGGGAGGATCTTAAACAAACGTAAACCTTTTGTGGTGAGCGTAGCCTTCAGACCCGTTTAGTCGGCATGCACCAAATTAATTCAGTCTGGAGAATGTTTATTGCTGAACTCTGCTCCAAAGCAAGTTGGGTTCACTTTCAATTTTTCGAGTTTCTCATTGAATTCATTTCTTTATACAGCACGGGATAATCTCTTCTCCTAGTTGTATGCAGTTTTTCAAAGTTTGGGACTGTATAATCCAAGTAAAAATGTAGTGTAACATACTTTATTAAAAAACATACTTTTTAAAAAACAAAACAAAAAAAAATTTGCTTAGATGGTATAATATATACAGAAAAGAGGATATAATATATCCTTTTTGTAAAATTATATATATATATATATATATATATATGTGTGTGTAAAAAGTTACTTTTTAAATTATTTATATATATATATATATATATATATTGATAACTTCATATATAAGTCTATTTAAGTAAATGTTTAATAATACATTCAATTTTAATTAAACTTTATTTTCGAAACTTCTGACTAATGAAATCAGGAGATGTTTTAAGAAAAGCTGTTTAATTATATTACTATTATATAAATTTTGTACGGCTCAAAGACACATCAGATATTACACTAAAACCTGTTGCCTGAATATGTGAAACATTTAATTCATCAGCAGCTTATTGTGTAGTTGTTTGACATTTGAATATGATTGTTTATAAAACTGATCATCGACCGTTTTCACACTTGACTCAAGTTCGTCCATCTTCAGCAGTGTTTGTAATTAAAACACACTGCTTTATAATGACTGATGAAAAGTCTCTTCACAAAGACAAATGAGTTTGTACAAAAGTTTACACTGGAACGGATATCAGATCATAATTTAATTACTTTGTAAAGTCAGTAAAATGGAAAAAAAGAAAATATTCAGGTCTCTGATATTTGAAAATGTACTTTGTACTGTTTGGAGGTCTGAATGAAATTGAATAGTACTTTTAAAAATGGAATAAAAATTGAATAATAATTAAAAAAATAATTTTCAATTAAATAAAGTTAAATTAAATTAATTAAAATTAAATTTAACAATTTAATAAATGTATATATATTTTTTTGAATGTGCATATAAAGATATTAATATAAAGTATTGTTTTTTTAATTAATTAATTAATTTATTTATTTTATTTAAAAATGTGTTTTGTGTAACATTTGTGTTTGCATGCCCTTGTGTTTCAGAGTTTGACTGCATGCAGCTAACAGTTTGATAGCATTACATCAGGGAATTTGAAGGCAGTGTAATTACCATACAAAAGAAGTTCTCCAGATTTCGTAGTAAACGTTTACTGCCGGTCCACTAACACTACCTGCTATTTTGCATGCCTGCCTCCTGCTGAGAGGAGAAAGCTCTGCTGCTCTGGATCAGACTGAATTTAATGTGATTCTGAACTTAATCTGTTTTATTAGGGCAATATATACTGTATAATTATGAATATCAACCAAGTTTATGAGACCAAAACAAAACATCATGTGACTTTTTAGCTTGTTTACCGAAGATGTCAAATAAGATGATGCATGGATATTAAGGGTCTGGAATCATTATTATCTTAATTATGTATTATTGCTGTTGGCAGCTATTTGTTCGGGTTATTGTGGGCCACACATCTCGTAATAGCGCAGGTTAATGTTTTATAGGTTGCGTAAAATGCTAAATATTTCAGATTTTACAATATTCAACAGTCAGTTCTTATTCTAGAATTTTACTGTGAAACCAATGGAGACTAGGACATTTGTTTAATGTATTAAAATAAAAATAACTGTATTATGCTGCTATTTATTTATTTTAGACCTGTTAAACGATTAATCGCAATTAATTGCTTACAAAATAAAAGTTTGAGTTTGCCTAATATATATATATATATGTGTGTACTGTGTGTAATTATGTATATATAAATACAAACACATTCATGTATATATTTAAGAAATATTTTCAAACGTGTGTTTATTGTAATTTTTATATAATTTATACAATATATAAATAAAAATATTTTGTACATATTTCTCTTGAATATATACATTAATTTGTGTGTATTTATATATACATAATAATTACACACAGTACATACACATTTATTAGGCAAACTCAAACTGTTATTTTGTATGTGAATAATTGCAATTAATTTGACAGCCCTTATTTATTTATTTATTTGCCGTCGTCACCATGATAGTGGATTGTTTGGAACTCATTAGCTTGTAATTAATTGCAAAATATATATATATTTTTAATTAATTTTAAATCAATTTGAATTAATTTAACATATAATTGCTTTCCTGTTTTTTTTTGTTTTTGTTTTTTTTTTTAATTGCTGTGTTATATGTGGGAAAAAAAGAGCTAAATTAATGATTGAGTCTGATCATAAGTTGTGCTTTAAAATATTTATACTAATATTACTACGTAGGTGGTTATATATATATATATATATATATATATATATATAGTAACAATAAAGTATAATAACTATGTTTTAAAATTTTTAAAAAATATCTTACTACAAAATACTTTTGTATTCCTATAATTTTACTACAAAACCAATGGAGACTGGATGTTTTTGGATGTAATTTAATAAAATAATGATAGATATGGTAATTTATTGGAGGAAAAACTAGCTGACTGAATGCTTCAAACTGAGCTCACTTTTAATTATTTTTAAATTTATTTATTTACTTTTTTTTTTTTTTTTTACTTACTTTAAATAGACTTTCTCTTCCAGGCAAGCAGACCAAAATATTAACAACTTGTGATACACTACACAGGTTTTTGTCCAATCAGATGCTCTGTAGAATGAGAATGTCCCGCCCCCAATACCACCTAATAGCGAATCACTGTTCTTGACTGTGGCTTTATTGTGACAGATAACTTTATTCAGAGCTGACTGGTCCAGTTTTGGTCTGCGATCTCTTACCCTAGAAACCAATCTATTTTCTTGAGCCCCCAAAAAACAGAGTTTGCTTGAACTAAACCCAAACTTACACTGAATCTGGTTTTGCTGAAGCCACTGGAGGATAAAAGAGCCACAAAAGCTCTTGAAGATCCACAAGCTATGTGTATCAAAAGAAACAATGCAAATAATGTGATTACGTGTTGCCCCTCCAGCCCTTTCTGGCCTCTCTGAACCCTGCGCTGGCGTTCCGTCCAGCCTTGGGTGAGGAATTTGGGCACTTATTCCTGTGAACCCATAAATTCCCTTGTGTTGTTTTGGATTTTATTTCTCGCAGCATTGTTTACTGCTGTGTGTGAGTGAGGATGATGAAGCACAAGATCACAGCAGTGCATAAGACACATCTGTCTTCATCAAGCAGCGTTTAAGGGTGTAAACTTTATCTAAAATCTATGATGAGACCCACAGAGTGCACAGTTCTCAAAAAGTCTCCTGCAGTTTATGGACAGTGTCTTGAATGTTCTGTAAATAATCTGATTTATGAACATTGTTGTTAGCTCTGGAAAATGTCTGAGTTGCAGTTTTTTGGAGTGGCATTTCAGTGAAAAGTGTCTCTCTAGGTTGGTCAAGCTTTCTCTTTTACCCACGCTGCACAGTTTTAAAATTAGTGTGAATAATTCAGACCTGATCTCCGAACATTTTACTTTGAAGCAACCTTGAAAAGAGGCCTAAATTTTTATTATAATTTTCGTTTAATCCTGCCATGTGGGTTTAATCTGAACATTGAAGGTCTCCTCCCATTGACAGGGTTCTTTAGCTTGTAACAATAGCAGAACCCTTTTTGGTGCGGAATAGACTCCTATTTATAAGGTTCCATAAAGAACCGTGCTTTAAAAGCGCTATATAAACAGGGATGCACATAAGTGGTGCGCAGTCCATGCATGACCAAAATAAGAAACATGCTGGGTAAATAAGTTCAGATCACATATTTGCATACTGACATGGTTGACAGCTGTTAATGCACAATAACCATTTTAGAACTGTTATACACTGTAAAAAACAAT
>JAHKKF010523096.1:0-21256 GCA_019740295.1 Labeo calbasu | reverse complement strand
AGGAAGAAGTACATGCCTAGCCTAGCCATCCAGACCTTATCTGTGAAGGAAGCTGAAGGTTCGAGTTGCCAAACATCAGCCTCAAAACCTTAATGACTTGGAGAGGATCTGCAAAGAGGAGTGGGACAAAATCCCTCCTGAGATGTGTGCAAACCTGGTGGCTAACTACAAGAAACTTCTAACCTCTGATTGCCAACAAAGATTTTGCCACCAAGTACTACGTCATGTTTTGCGAAGGGGTCAAATACTTATTTTACTCATTAAAACGCAAATCAATCAACTTTTTTGAAATGCGTTTTTTCTGATTTTTTTTTTGTTATTCTGTCTCTCACTGTTCAAATAAACCTACCATTACAATTATAGTATCAGGTCAATTTCCATTTCAAGAAACGATTGCTATCAAGCCTTCTTTTGAACCTTTTTCTCTCATTCTCAGCTTGTCCATCTGGCACATTTAAACCTGAAGCCGTTTCTGGAGGTGTGAGTACCTGCCTGCCCTGCCCTGACCCTCATCACACATCCAGACCTGGGAGTACAGATGTATCAGACTGTGTGTGTACAGAAGGCTACAGACCACACAACAACACATGCCAAGGTGCTGATCTATCTGTTTTATATCTATAAACATATGTCTGCTAACATTTATGTTTATAGATATGTGCACTCTAAATATACTCCTGTAACTCTCCCACTCTTGTTCTTTGTTCTCCCTACTGCAGCGGTGGTCTGTCCGGTTCTCTCCCCCCCAGAGAATGGCTTCTTCATCCAGAATGTGTGTAACAATCAGTTTAACTCTGCATGTGGGGTGCGCTGTCTCACAGGCTTTGACCTACAGGGAGACGGAATCAGGCTTTGTCAGCCGGACGGAACCTGGTCGGGAGTTCAGCCGAGCTGCAGAGGTGAGGCACACCTGCATTTTATGACATCAACTGTCCTGTAACAAAATGACTATTCATTTCTTTTCTTTTTCTTTTGATTTCACTCATTATTTCGTTCACTCACCCCCTCGACGCTCTTGTGTGCTATTTTTTGCCTCTAATTCCATCTAAGCGGAAAACAGATTGGTTTTATTGTCAGTTTATGTGTTACACAATTGAAGGCTCAAAGGGCCTTTAGTCACCCCATATGTTTCATCACCCCCAGAAACGCTAATATACTGCAGCCTGTGAGTATGTATGCGTGTATGCAGTGGGTCTCATAAAGCCATTTCTCTGCCTGTCGGCCTGCAGCGCTCTGAGTTCATGTGTGTTTAGATAGCTGGAAAGTAAACTCTAATGCTTTGCCAACTATGTGAGTGCTTACACACTTCAACAAATGAATACAATATGTATATGCACCTAGACACATACTCACACACAGACGCTCAGACAGATGCATGTGTGCAAGCTGACCTGTTAAGAGTTCCCCGTCTTGTGACCTCAGGCCTGAAATAACAATATTTTGGTTTTTCTTTGTTTGGAAATAAATTACAGGTCTCAAAATCCTAACCACAGACTTAGCTACCAACCCTCTTCTCTTGAGCTTTTTCTCTTTTCCCTCCCATTTGCTCTTAAAATCTCTCTTCTTCTTTAGTCTGTCCATCTTTTCCATTTTTGTTTCTCCCAGCTGTCCATTTTAGCTCAGTGTTGTTCCATGGAATCATTTAAAGTTTGTCCAATGCAGCAAAGTTTTAATAACATAGGACCGAACTTTTTGCGCGATGCTCTAACCCCCGTCTGGTGTGTGTGGTATTTTCCCATAGTTCGCTCTTGCCCAGACCTCTCTCCTCCGCGTCATGGGGTACTGAACTGCAGTGAGCGGACCGCCCCCTACAGGCTGGAGTGTTTGGTGCGCTGCGAACAGGGCTATAGACTGCAAGGCAGAGCCAGACTATCCTGTCTGGCCAACTCACAGTGGAGTGGACCACAGCCTCGGTGTGTCGGTAAGATCGCAGCTCTATGCGTGTTTATGTTTTATGTGGGGATAAAATGAAAAAATAAACTGAAAAACCTACTTTGTAGTGACCTACCTTTTTTTTATTAGTGTTCCCATTAACACCATTATGTTGTTCATTCAGATCGATTCACAAATGTGCACGAACGCAATGAATAGGGATGTAACAATATCAAAATCTCGTTACAGTAATATCTCGACATGAATTATACAATAAGATATTTATTGCGATATTTAAAAAAAAAAAGACAAATGAAGACTTGGAAGACAATCAAATTAGAGTATAATAATAGAAATAACAGTTTTATAATATTGTTATTCCTATGACAGTAATAACCATATATTGTAAAATAACTGCACTGTAAAATCATTTCAAATTTGATATATTATTTTTGCTTTACACTACAGTAGGGAAATTACAATACTTCTTTCCTAATTTCTACACTTGAAAGAAATACATTGAATTTGGACTGCAGTAACGTTACCCATTTAAACCGCTAGCTGTCAGCAATTCATACTGCACTTTTACGGTTTTATTTTGACGCAAACGGCAGTAGAGCTTTTATTTTGATGGAAAACTCCAGCTTCGGTTCAGGGAAAATAGGCTTACTACAAATTTATCGAAATGCTGTAATCATAAAAAAAGCATAACTGCAAACAGCACGTGCAATAAACTGCATTCACTGTGAACTGAGCCGTTTTGAGGCAAGGAAAACACCGGATCATGAGCTGATCACCTGAACGAAGTGTGTGCTTTGCTTAGAAACGTGCAGCGAAGACAAACTTGATGAAGGGATTATGCCATACTGTGCTTTCGGTTTTAGTTTGTTTGACAGATACTGTGCCAAAACATAATGGCCTTTTATGTTAGAATAAGAAGTTTAAATGTATTTAAAAAAAAATACACTTTTTGCCAGGAAGACCTATCATTTCATATCGTCTTGTGATCAAGATGATATAGAGACACCACGACATAGATAACACCGTAACATCCCCACATATACGAATCATAGCCGATCATAACTAGTCATATCCAATCATATCGCGATGGAGGCATTGCCTCCTTTCACATGACTTTTCCCCATTCATTGTCAGTTAGGCCCCCACTAAACTCACCACATGCTTTAGGGGGTCTGTTAAAGCTCAACGGACTCAGGGGAGGCAAGAGAGACACGGACTTCTGCTGGTGTCACTGTTAGACAATTATCCTGTTAAAAAAGCTAAAAAATTGTTTTATTTTTATACAAAGAATTTTTTCTCATCCAATTTGTTAAGGAGACACTGCCTCCCTTGACTCCGCAGAGGAAATGCCTTTGGCTACTGTTCAAAAGTTTGGGGTCAATACAAAAAAAAAATTGTTTACAACATTGATAATAGGATTTTTTTCCAGTGAACATATAGAGCATAAATGAGCAAATAGAAAATGGTTATTTTTAATTGTATTAATATTTTAGAATATTACTGTTTTACTGTATTTTTATTCAAATAAACACAGCCTTGATGAACATGAGACTTCTTTCAAAAGCATTTACGAATTTAAATATAATACATTAAAATGAGATCATTACTTGACCATAAACTTTTGAACAATATTGTAAATTGCGTATACATTACATGTACATTTGATAAAAGGTTGTATTAAATGGTGCAAGTTTCAGTGTTTCCACATTACAAATCAGTTAACTGATAATTTTGCAGAATCAATTTAGCTTGTGTAGAAAGGATCAGGAAAAAGCATGCAACAATACAATCCCACAAGAAGGCACGAGCTTTGTTTTTATAACAATGTCTCTGATCTCCACAAGACAGTCAATCAGTCTGATGTAACTAAATACGTAATTGTGCCCTTTATGTGGGTTGTTTTTTTCTTTGTCTCTCAGTCTCATTGTTTCATCAGACATAAACACATAGACACACATTCTTGAATATGTGGTTTAAGGGGACTCTCCATAGGCGTAATGGTTTTTATGTTGTACAAACTGTATTTTCTATTGTCCTACCCCAACCCTACACCGAAACCTACCCCTCTCAGGAAACTTTTGGCAAACACTATTTAGTATGTTTTATAAGTCTTTTAGTTTACAGGGACACAGAGTGTCTTCATAAACCATATGTACCAGAACACATATACACACAAACACATATCAGCTATGGCAGCCACTCAACTAGTTTTTACCCTCAAAAATACAGACGACTTATGGTTGGCTTCCCATTTAAAAGCAAAAGGCATCTGTGAGAATGGCCAGCCAAAATACTCTTTTATATCTTTTATAAACTTCCATCTTGAGTAACAGTTTTTTTCTTGGTCTGTCCATCCCTTTACCGACTGTCAGTCAGCATTGCTTGGCGCTTCTCGATTTCTTCAATCTTTAGTTGGATTGTTTGGACTGATTTTCCATCAATGCCTTTGGCTCTTTGAAGTTGTATGACATGTTTTCTTGTCTTCACTGTAATTCTTTAATTTTATTTCTCTCTGTGCTCATCATTTTCTTTCACTTTGGCAGTACAGGGTGATCCAGATGTCAGAATGAAAATCATTTGTTTGTGCGAGTATGCGTGTGTTGAGGTTGTTTCCAAGAACGCCAAGCAGTGTGGTCAACAACCGCTCTTGCATTTCCCTTTCTGGAGATATTTTTGCACGCTCTCTCTCACACTCTCATTCTTTTGATTTATCTTTGTGGGAAATGCTTGTTGTTGATTTTTTACTGTGTTCCTTTTTTTCCTTATCTCTTTTTTAAGAGGTGCGCTGTCCTCCGATTGTTACTTTGAAGCATATCCGTCTGTCACCCCCTACCTGTGGGGAGAACGAGGTCAGGACCGGAGGATCGTGTCAGTTAACCTGTCCCAGTGGTTACCATCTCATTGGTAACTCTGAAGTCACCTGTCTGCCTTCTGGAAACTGGAGTGACATTTTGCATAAAGCAACCTGTACAGGTGATTTGTTTTCTGTTTGCGTTTATAGTCATGCAGTGTTATGTTTTGCATGTCCCTGTGCATATACCTTTACACATGTGCCTGAAACATCCCTCTTTGTTCTTGACTTATTACCGTAACATGTTGTGTTGCAATGGGACAGATGTGCTGCCAGTAAAACAGGTGCATTAAATTTGTTGCTCCAAAACCTTTAAGATGATGAAGAACAGAATACGTGGAAGATCATCAAACAAAGTTGCACCATTGTGTAAAACTAAAGGACTCCAAGATCATAAAACTCAAAACTGCCCCTCCAAGCTGGAACTAAACAAAAGATCAATTAGTTTTGGCTTTCATTTCTGAACCTCTATGATTTACTGATGAGAGGAGAGATTGTGTTTTCTATATTTATGCGAGTTTGTAGCTCATCAGTGTCTATAGAGATTAGGACAGGAGACAGAGTGTTTGCATCTGATCCAGGTTGTTTCTAGTACCTATTAGTCTAATGATAAAGTATTTGTTTAGCTTGGAGGGACAGCAGAGGCTGTGTGATTAATAAGACTCAACTCCAAGCTGGATGTGATAATAATAGTCAGTCAATAGCTCAGCTCAGTCAACACAGCAACACCAACAAATGCTCTGTGCACATAGACATAGTCGTATCATTAAAGGAATAGACATATGAGTTTGGAACAACACAAGGGTGAGGAAATCATGACAGGACTTTCATTTCTGTTCTCTGTTGGCCTTATTACTGTACCAGTGAAGTATTTGTTTGGCTTGGAGAGAGAGTGCAGACCACGTGATTAGGATGTTGTACTCTGAGCTGCATGTGATAATGATACACCTCTGTAAATGGGTCATATCACTGTAACACCAACTAATTCTCAACACGAATCTAGACATCTTTAAATGAAGAGTTTGCCCAAAAATAATTTATTCACTCTCATGTTTTCAACCCACTTGGCTTTCTGTTTCAAGGAACACAAATGATGATGTTTTGCAGAATGTTCACACTTTTTTGTTCTGTACACTAAACAAAAAGAATACTAAATAGAAAAAACAATAATAATAGTAAATAAAAAATAAATTAGCATTTTTGTCTTCATTTTTTAAGGGAAAAAATGTAAACAGTATTATAGTTTTATTAAAATATCCGAAAACCACTAGAACAGTGTTACATATATTTCGCTGACTTGTGTACTTACATTATCATAAATGTTTCCAAGAATGTTTAAAATTGAGAGAAACAAGCAATTTTACCTAGTGTAATGGACTGTCAATGACGTCAAACACTCCAGATTTTCTGGTTTTATTTTGTAGAAAACATGAAAACCACAAAGGCACTTTAATATGTTATGCATTGTATTAGACACGTGACGAACGCACAGAGTAGCATTATAACAGAACTTTTACCACACTCAAATGTATCTAGTATGATAAAACAGCGCTGTTTTACCTCACATACATATGACCGGAAAGAGCGGAAGCACTCGACTGTGGCATAATAAAAGTTCTGCTGCTTTCAAGCTGTGTGTTGTGCTCATCTGTCATTAGCAATCGCTCCAGCGTCCTCGTTTCACTTCCACGACTTTTAGCCCCACCATGCTTCATACTACAGTGACCTTAATTGCATCGGCTGTGGGTATGAAGACAACAACTCCCACGATTCCATGCTCAATCATGGCGTCATCAAACTCTGCTTTGGTTCTTTGTTTGTTTTGAATATGCGCCCTCTAGCTGTGAAAACTTACATATTGTGCCTTTAAAGAAGACTTGTATGGCTTAATAAAACATAAATGAACGCCTCTTACTGAAATATGTACATCACTTTTATTTCAGTGATGTAAAAATAGTTGCATAAGCTGTTGGCACTACTTGTTGCTATTTTTACTGAAACACAACTCGGAATGCACATTGTGTGGCTTTATAGTTTTCAGTCTCTTGGCAACAAGAGAAGCCTTCACTGCTTTCCTAGTGTTTGTTTTTTTTAAGCATTTGTCAAAATTTGTCTTTTTTGTTCCATAAAAGAAAATAAGGTTTGGAACAACATGAGGGTGGGTAAATGGCAACAGGGTTTTCATTTTTGCACAAACTAACCTTGTTAGATATTTAGGCTTCTTTTAAAATGATGAAGTTTAGAATTTAGTAGCTTACTTTTTTTGCAGTGTACACTAACCAGGGGCCGTCAAGCTCCAAAAGGGATAAAATCTTTTTATGTTACAGATGTTTTACATGGAGCGTAAGATTAAAGATTAGATAGCTAGAGGCAATGAGTGACATCATTATGGCGTGTTTACATCAGTAATTAAATCAGTAATTGGTAATGGGGTTGACGTTATGGAGACTTTCGAGCCCTGAACTGATTTTCTTCTCTGTAGATATAGAGCCTCCATGGATTCAGTGTCCTGGTGATGTCATCACAGAGACAGATGAACATCAGAGGTCAGCTAACATCAGTTTGAGTGCACCCATTCTTGGAGACAATTCGGGAGATGAGGTGAGTTTTACATCAGCTCTTTCATTTTCCATTTTTCTCTTTTAGTCAAATGCTCAGGTTTTAAAATGTGGTTTTACCTTTTTTTCTTCAGGTTGTGGTGCAGTTGACTCCTGTTCTTAACCCTATGCAGCCTTTCCCTATAGGAACTGAGTTCATAACATACACAGCAACCGACCGCACAGGAAACAAGGCCAACTGCTCTTTCACTGTTACTGTAGTTGGTGAGGTTGGATTCCATCTACAGCAAATAGTAATTTACATGGTCACATTTAAATGTCGTGTTTTGTTTTTGCCAAAGCACAATAATTAATATATTATTCACAATATTCAATCTTCTGCAAAATAGTTATTTTGTACTGTACTCTGTTTCCTTAGATACGGAACCCCCCTTGATTGACAGGTGTCGATCTCCACCCACTGTTAAGAGCACTGGGAAAAAAACTGCAGTATATTGGGAAGAACCTCAGTTTTCAGACAATTCTGGTAAATGGTGGACAACTCTAGTAAAACGTTTGAATTTATAAGAGTGAAAAAGACAAAAAAGTTTTTAAAGTTGCACTAAGCAAAATTTAAAGGAGACCTATTATGCCACTTTTTATAATATGTAATATAAGTCTCAGGTGTCCCCACAATGTGTATGTGAAATTTCAGTTAAAAAAATACCCCACAGATCATTTATTATATAATTTTGAAAATGCCTATTTTGAGTGGAAGCAGAAACATGCTGTTTTCATGCGTGTCTCTTTAAATGCTAATGAGCTGCTGCTGCTCCCCACCCCATTTTCCTGAATCGGGCCATGTCTTTACAGCTCATATCTTAGATACTCTGATAAAAAAAACATCTGTTTGGTTTTGATCATGTCTATCGAGCTGAAATTATGCGTTTTAAACCACATTAGTTTAAACTTGTGAAATACGGTTTTCTGAGTGCACACATCCAAAGCACGCACACAGAAAGTGGCTGTAACTCAGCACGAGAGTGCTAAAATAAGTTCTCATTCATGCCTTATTGCACTTAAACTGTCAAATACACACAAGTTTATGTTAAAAACACATGAGTTACAAAAACAGTTGGTTATGTCTGAAGGTAAACAGCTGGGAAAGAAAGTGCATGTTTTCTGGGTTAGTATACTCTAAAAAATGCTGGGTTAAAAACAACCCAAATTGGGTTATTTGGCAACCCACCGCTGGGTAAATACTGGAGAGAACACATGCTGGATTATTTTGACCCAGCTGGTTGGGTTAAATGTTTTTACCAAACATGCTGGGTTGTTTTATTTAAGTCAACTATTGTTTAAAAGTTATTATATTGCTGGTTTAAAATGGACTGGAACTTATAAAGAACACACCCAGAATTACTAGAGGGAACAGTAAAAATCAAAAGTTAAACATTTATTATTAAGCAAGAACACATGGACAAAATACAAGACAAATTTATTTGGCTGAATACAGCATAGTTTACAATATTACATACATTTAAACTCATTTAACAACCATTTTAGGCAAAAAAAATGTAACATTTAAAAGTAGCATTTTAATTTTAGTGTATTCAACCTTTCCTCTAATCGCTTTTTTCTTGAAATAGTGCTAATTCTTGTGCTGCTGTGTTGCTGAAATCTAAGCCGGTGAAGGGCTGCTGTTTGCCAGGATAACTACGAGCTTCAGACCGCTGCCTCCTTGCGTTTCACTCGTAGCTGAAAGACACTGTGACTGACTCCAAAATCTGCCCATAAACAAACAGTACTGACATTAGAGAACATATTTTACTTTCAAATTAAATTAATCTCAGTACTATAACGATTAAAATCCATTTATGCAGGGCAAAAGGCGTTTCCATCATGCGAAGTGACCGCTGCGAGCGCAGCTGACTGACATCTCGTCCTTGAATGTTGTGTTGCGTAAAGTAATATAATCTACAGCACAGTAAAGACTTGACATAAAACATATACAAATTTACATATACAAATTTATTTAGTTGAAGAAGTGCACCAAATCGACGGTGCTGAGAACTGTTCTCTTGTAGAGGACTCAAAAAGCCTGTGCTTTGACTGTGACTTAGCAGCTGGGTTGTTTCGTCATAGGCTTAACCCAGTGGATGGGTAGAAAAAAATGACCCAGCATCTTAGTTACAGAAAAAGTACTCAGCACCTGGGTAAAAATATTAAAAATAACCCAATAAAATGACCCAACAAGTTGAACCCATCATTTGGGTTAAAAAATAACCCAGCACCTGGGTAAAAATATGAAAAACAACCCAATAAAATGACCCAACGGGCTGAACCCAGCATTTGAGTTAAAAATAATAACCCAGCATTTTTTAGAGTGTAGATGCATCAAGGTTCATTTTAGCACTTAAACAGAGAAAAAGTCAGATTTTCAACCAAAGTCAGATTTTCAGCCAAAACTGAAGATGACTAACTTGCTCGCAAATTACACGCAGTCATCTAACTGTTAGCGTATCTGTTAATTCATATACACAAAAAATGCAGTTTATGCACAAAAATACCTCATCACTCATTTTCCCACAGGTAGTCTGCTGCTGCAGGTTGGGCTGCATGTTTTCTGGTAAATTATATCATCAATCAGGAGCAGGAGATGAGCGCTTCTGACAGTTTTTTAGCTGTAAAGAGGAGCCAAGTTTTTAATGTTGTGTTTATAAACAATAACTGAAAATTTCTGCTTAGTGCACCATTAAATAGGAGAAAGCGTACTTAGGAAAAAAAATTAGATCATACTCAAATAAATTAACATGATCTTTTACTGTTTTAATAAATATAGACAGCAAAATGAGGAACAATGTCAAATCGTTGGTCATGTTTTTACTTGATTTTTATGTTCAGATGAAATATTAAACAGGTACAGGAAATAGTAGGCCTTATTGGAATGACTCTGAATCTGGTGCGTGAGAAAATGAATCTTCAGAAATTTGACGTTTGGTAGAGTCATCAAAGTGAGGTTTCGATTTTGGACACCTGTGGAGATTGAATGAGGTTGAATGGACTCTTAGTAGCTGCAGGGAATGGAAATGGTTTGATTTATGAACATTTTAAGAACTCTGGGAAGGAAACGTTTTCCTACAAAAAAAATTTATTGATTTGGCACCTTAAGCAGCGATAAGGATTGGAATCAGCATTTTGGTCTTGGACAGGTGAAGCGACTTTAGGTTTCTACTCTTAACTGCAAATACAGTGAACAAAGAAAGAACAAAAGTGTGTGATATGGTGATTATGGAGTATGGAGTTAACCACAGTTGTTGTATTGGGATAAAACAAGATAAGAAAACATACACAAATGCACAAATGCCTATGCACTGCAGATTCCTCAAGATAAATTATTTTGTTCTTAACCAGTTCAGACGTGAATACACAGACACACACACACACACTTTTCCAGAGAGAAGTTCCAGGGCTATTCCAAACTGTCTGACAAATGTCTGGGTCTGCCGGCTTTTGGAAGGAGTTTTGTCTGTACTAAATATAAACCAGCGTCAGGGTGTGGGCATGGAAAAACAAAACATGCTGACGTTGGAGTAGTGTAGTGTGACGTCGACAGGCAGCCTCAGTGTGGTCACAACCTTATTTTAGTAGATATATGTGTGAGGGTTTCATTACAGTTGTGGGTACTGATATGTGCATCCAAATAAGCTTGTGTGTCTTTGAGTGTGTGGTGTGTATATGAACCTTGAAAGACTCTATTGTCTGACCGCAGTGTAGCACCCTTAGTTCTGTGTCATTAAACAATCTAGCAATTACTTTCCTCTGGCACCAAGGCCTATTATTCCCAGGCCTCGCGAGGAGTACTACAGTAGCGTATCACCCTTTGTGGGACTTTGTGGTTGACCAGAGCGAGTCCTTGTGGAGCTCCACATTGCTCCCTGTGGTAATGTCTGTGAAAGTACCTGTTACATCATTGGCTAACGCCAGATTGTACAACTAAAGCGATCTGTCTGTGATATTGCAAACAGATGCAAGCTTATATACACTGCATGGCCAATGATGTATGTACACCCCCTTCTAATTAACAGGTTTAGCTATTCTAGTGAAGATAAATCATAATGTTAAACCATACAGTGATGTCCTTCCAAATTCGTTTTGGGGGATGGCACTTTTTTGCTTCAGCGTGATGATACCCCAGTGCACAAAGCAAAGTCCACATAGAAACTGATAACAGAGTCTGGTGTGTAAGAAGCCCAGAGCTGGCCTCAACAGAACAACTTTGGGATGAATTGGACACGCTTTTGTCTGAATGGGAACAAATCCTCCCGTCATGTTCCAACGTGTAGTAGAAAGCTTTCCCAGAACTGTAAGCTGTTATAGCTGCAAAGAGCGAAATTAAAACAGATGTTTTTGTTTTTTTTTACAAATTAAATATACATTCACATACTGATTTTCTATAATATGTGACCCTGTACCACAAAACATAAGTAGCACGGGTATATTTGTAGCAATAGCCAACAATACATTGCATGGGTCAAAAGTATCGATTTTTCTTTTATGCCAAAAATCATTAGATATTAAGTAAAAATCATGTTCCATGAAGATATTTTGTACATTTCCTACCGTAAATATATTAAAACTTTTGATTAGTAATGTGCATTGCTAAGAACTTCATTTGGACAACTCTAAAGGTGATTTTCTCAAAATTTTTTTTTTTGCACCCTCAGATTCCAGATTTTTTAAATAGTTGTATCTCGGCCAAATATGGTCCTATCCTAACAAACCATACGTCAATGGAAAGCTTATTTATTATTATAATAATATATTATAAATGGTCACATATTAAACATAGTGTTCACTACTGTTCTAAAATTGGGGGTCAGTAAGATGTTTTTGATACTGTGAAATTTAATTACAATTTTTTTATATAAAATGCAATTTATTCAGCAAAGCTGAATTTTCACCAGCCATTACAGTAGTCTAGTGTCACATGATCCTTCAGAAATCATTCTAATAAGCTTATGTGGTCCATTAGAAAAATGTCCTATTATTAACAATGTTAAAAACCTGTTGCTGTTGATCAGTTTAATGCATTTAAAAATCTTACTGGCCCCAAACTTTTGAATGGTAGACTATTTACAGTTTTATACGAATGTTTGGGAACCCCTTGCAGAATCTATGAAAATGTGAATAATTTTAACAAAATAAGAGAGATCATACAAAATGCATATTATATTTTTTTTAGTACTGAGGGACTCAAAAAAGGTTCAAACATTCACTCATGCTCCAGAAGGAGAAACAATGCATTAAGAGCTGGGGGGTGACAACTTTTGGATAGGATGAAGATATCCAAATTTTTCTTATTTTGTTGAAATATCATTTTTTTCCCATTTAGTACTGCCCTTCGGAAGCAACAGAAGATACTTGCGTGTTTCTTGGAAGATAAATTAAGTACAATTTACCTTGATCTTCAAATTCAAAAAGTTTACACCCCCTGCACTCAATGCATCGTTTTTCCTTCTGGAGCATCAGTGAGCGTTTGAACCTTCTGTAGTAGTTGCATACGAGTTCCTCAGTTGTCCTCAGTGTGAAAAAATCTCAAAAACATACAGTCACTGCTGGAAAGGGTTCAAATATGCAAAAGATGCTGGAAACTGAAGAATCTGCAGGACCTGGAGGACCTGTTCTGAAGAACAGTGCTCAGTTTAGCTGCCCAGAACAAACAAGGGACTCATGAACAACCATCGCAAAACAAAAAAACAGTCGTAGATCATCCAGGTAACCACACATTGTATTAAGGACCAAGTGTTCCTGAACTTTTGCAGGGGGTTATTTTAATAATTTTAGCTATTTTTCTAACATGCATTTTGTGTGATCTCTCTCATTTTGTTAAAATTATTCACATTTTCACAGATTCTGCAAACTTTCACATAAAGCTGTAATAGTGTGCTGCTTCCTAGCCTGTATTAAGTAATTTATTTGTTCAATTTTCTTTCTCAGGAGCCTATTTGAATATCTCCAGTACTCACTCATCTGGAGATGTATTTCCTGTTGGAGAAACTTCAGTGTACTACACAGCCACAGACCCTTCTGCAAACAACCGTACCTGTGAACTCATCATTACCGTACAAGGTACTGTATGTTATTGTGGACTGTCACATTGTTGACTAAGAAATGTCAGTTCACAAAGCATGCTACAGTCTATTATCTTAGTTTTTCTTAAGAAGTAAAGTACTCTGCTTTAATCTGACCTCAAATCTGTCTAGCCAGTTAAGTTAAATGCTGTGAATTTTTCCAGATTACGCCGTTCCTATTTAAATAAACTAGTTAATTGGCACTGAAGGCTGTTTCTAACCTCAGGTTCAACGTGTGAGAAGCCATTTGTGCCTGTGAATGGAGATTTCTCATGTGCCAAGACAGAAGAAGGAAAGAACTGCACTCTGATATGCAGACAGGGTTACAGTCTCACCCAGGATGCCGTGCACAGCTACTTTTGTGCCAATAATGGAATCTGGGAGCCGCCCCGCTCACCAGACAGGCCTGATTGCTCCCGTGAGTATTGCTTCACTCTTACTCAACATTTGTCTTTCATTTTTGCTCTACTGTTTGTAATTTCTACTTTCCACACACAGATTCATACATATACTGTTTCACACACTGCACAGATGAATCTCTTCATTTTTATACTTTCCTTTGAGGTTATGTATGTGTCTCCTATGTGTCTCCCGTCTACAGTGAACAGAATTGCAAACAATGGATATAAGCCCTTTGAGATGCTGTTTAAAGCATCCCGCTGTGATGATCTTGAATTGCTAAAGTCCTTCGCTGGGGAGTTTTCAACTGTTCTTAAAGATATGGTGAGATCTGTCACATAAGTATATAGACATGTGCACTACCGGTCAAACGTTTTTGAACAGTAAGATTTTTAATGTTTTTTAAAGAAGTCTCTTGTGCTCACCAAGCCTGCATTTATTTGATCCAAACTACAGAAATAGTAATATTTTAAAATATATTTTAACTTTTTAAAATAACGGTTTTCTATTTGAATATATTTTTAAAATGTAATTTATTCCTGTGATTTCAAAGCTGAATTTTTAGCATCATTACTCCAGTTACATAATCCTTCAGAAATCATTCTAATATTCTGATTTGCTGTTTGATGAATAGAAAGTACAGAAGAACAGCATTTATCTGAAATATAAATCTTTTTAGTAACATTATAAATGTCTTTATCATTACTTTTGATCAATTTAAAGCATCCTTGCTGAATAAAAGTGTTAATTTCTATAATTTCTTTCCAAAAAACAAAAACAAAACTGCATTTCAGATAAATGCTGATCTTTGGATCTTTCTATTCATCAAAGAATCCTGAAAAAATGTACTCAACTGCTTTAAATATTGATAATAATAATAATAATAATAATAATAAATGTTTCTTGATCCGCAAATCAGCATATTAGAATGATTTCTGGAGGATCATGTGACACTGAAGACTGGAGTAATGATGCTAAAAATGTAGCTTTGATCTCAGGAATAGAATACATTTTAAAATATATTCAAATAGAAAACGGTTGTTTTAAATAGTGAAACTATTTCACAAGTTTAATGCTTTTGCTGTATTTTGGATCAAATAAATGCAGGCTTGGTGAGCAGAAGAGACTTCTTTAAAAAACAATAAAAATCACACTGTCCAAAAACAGTGACTGGTAGTGTACATATACTGTGGCCACATAACTTGAAATATATCTTTTTATCCCTCAGTGTTTTTGTTCAATGCTTCTACTTCTTCTTTTTTAATAATCATAATCCCATAGGTCCCTAAAATCTGCAGTGGAGATGATGTTTCCTGCAAACTGGAAATGACTTTACCTGGACAGTGTCTGGAGTATAACTATGATTATCCAAATGGATTTGCTATCGGTAAATGACATGGCATGCTAATTCTTTTCACCAGGGAGTGTTATTATTGAAATAAATCTGAAATAAAATAAAATATAATATTAAACAAAAAATTAAAAAAATGATTTTATATAGTTTTTCCCCACATGTGAGCAACTTAAATTTGTCAAGCTAATTTCTTTTTTCTTCTCCTCAGGTCCTGGAGGATGGGGCAGTAACTGGGGTTCTCAGAACGGCCAGGACTATGCATATTTTGACACTGGTTTTGCTCCAGAGCACCACATGCAGCAAGATGCTTCATCACAACATGGCTATCACATGAGAACCAAACGCCATCGCAAAATCACTGGCCCTACCAGAGAGCAAAAGATACAAATCCATTTCAACATCACAGGTAGAGCAATACCCCCAACTATTGGGTTAACTAGTTAGGCCCTTTGTTGTACCTTTTAAAAATTAGTTTTACATCCAAAGCTAGTTGCAACTTCTCCCAACACCATTCCTTTTTCCCAGCAAGCATCCCACTGCCCTTGTCCAGGAACGACTCGGCGGAAGTAGTCAATCAAAGACGTTTGCTGAGAGCACTTGAGCAGCTGACCAATCGGCTTAAGCGGACACTGAGCAAGCAGCCGTTCTCTACCTTCCATGTGTCGTCAGAAATGATCGTAGCGGACCCCAAATCCTTGGAAAGTAAAAAAGCTACACTGTACTGCCGGCCAGGGTCTGTTCTCAAAGGCAGGGTGTGTGGTGAGTTTGAAAATGAAATACACGGTATTCAAAAAGGCACATCTGATATAGATTTCGGAGTAAAAATGTGACGGGCATTTAAGTGTTTTTGGGTTAGGGTGAAGAGCTACAGACGTCTGGAAAACATTTGCGGCAAACTATTTTGTTTGCTGCAAATTTGCCACAAATTAACTGCGAGTTTACCACAAAAATACTGTTTTGCAAAGTGCCAGTCAGTTGCGTATGAACTGGCAACAAACACCTTTTTGACCTTCCTGTTGTTTTTTTTCACCCGTAGTGCAATGCCCAGTAGGGACGTATTTCTCTCTGGAGTATGGTGAGTGTGAGAGCTGCTGGAGAGGCTCGTATCAGGATGAGGAGGGGCAGATGGAGTGTAAGTCATGCCCGGATGGCTTCTCCACTCCGTACCTTCATTCACGTAGCCTGGCAGAGTGCAAAGGTAATTAGTCAGATTGATTCATTCATCTAAAATGATCTGTTTGTATGTTTGTTAAACTCTACTCATCACTCCATTCATCACTTCTAGTAGAAGACTGCTTATACTGTAGATGGGATCTCTAAGTGTGTCTCTGTGATTGTGTTTGTGCATACTTGCATGTGTGTGCATGTTTCCAGCGCAGTGCCAGCCTGGCAGCTCATCAATAACCGGGTTGGAGACCTGTGAGTCCTGTCCTTTAGGGGAATACCAGCCAGATTTTGGCTCTCAGGCCTGTCTGCCCTGCCCTCCCACCACGACCACTGTCAATAGAGGGGCTCTGGATGTCAATGAGTGCGGTGGTGAGATGTAACAACTGAAGAATTTTTACTAAAACACAACTAAGAAATACTTAAACATAAACAAATGCTAGATTTATTAGAAAAGTACTATTTGGTTTCTAAAAACATTTGGTTTCTTTTTCTCTCCGTGTTTCCAGTACTATGTTCCGCAGGCCATTTCTCCCGGACAGGTCTAGTTCCGTGTTACCCATGTCCAAGAGATTATTACCAGCCTGAGGAGGGCCGTTCCTACTGCCTTTCTTGCCCCTTTTATGGTACCACCACAATAACTGGAGCCAAAGCCATCCAGCAGTGCTCTAGTATGTGTCTTTTGCCTTTTTTCTAGTCAAAATATTATTCTTTTTTAAGTACACTGCCATTTAAGGTTGTCTCTTGTGCTCACTAAAGCTGCTTTTATTTGTTCAAAAATACAGTAAAAGCAGTTTTATTGTATAATAAATCAACAATTTAAAATCGTTAGAAAACATATTTTTTTAATATTTTAAAATGTAATTTATTCCTGTGGTGGCAAAGCTGAATTTAGTAGCCGTTACTCCAGTCTTAAAGGGATAGTTCACCCAAAAATGWAAATTACCTCATGATTTATTTGCCCTGAAGCCATCCTCAGTGTATATGACTTTCTTCTTTCAGACAAATGCAGAGTTATATTAAGAAATGTCCTRGCTCTTCCAAGCTTTATAATGGCAGTGAATGGTGGTTGAGATTTTGAAGCAAAATAAAGTGCATCCATCCATCATAAAAAGTACTCCATACAGCTCCGGAGGGTTAATAAAGGCCTTCTGAAGTGAAGCAATGTGTTTGTGCAAGAAAAATATCCATATTTAAAACTTGAAATGGTAATCTCTAGCTTCGGCTAATTGTCTTGCGCGCATTCACGAGAGAGTGGCGTTTCAGCGAAGGACGTAGGGTTAGTGTGAGTTCCAGTGAGAATATGCTAGTCTTTTGAGAGTCAAGATTTGTTTACTGTAGAGGGAAACCAGAATACTCTTGGCTTATATTGAATTCCTTCAACATTTTTCCTTACAAATTCTCTTTTTGCACTTCCAATTCGTGATGATTTCAATCACATTTGTGATTGAAAATTACTGCATGCGACTATGAAAAAATATTTAGGAGCACCGTGTGCGACAGACCCGATCAACATATTTGTATTTGCGCTGAGCAGAGCTTCAAAGGTTTCTACATGTTTTTGCACATTGAGTAATGTATCACAGACGTATCTCACATATCCTTTCATAAACAAAGTGTAGAGAGAGTGTAAATAAAGAGATTCATAGGGCAGTGTAGATCACGATGAATTAATATGAGTGACAGCTTTTAATGATTTTTAAGGGAGTTTGTAAATGAGATATTGATTTAATACAAGTTAAATAAACAAGTTAATATCAAGTGACTTACATTGTCTAATTATAACACTATTATGTAATTTTGCTCTATTTCGTCGTCAGAAATAGTTTAAAACAAGTCACAGCTGAGCCGCTGCACATCTCCATTCAAACACAGCATTGTTTCGTTTATGAACGTGCGTTTTTAAACCAATCTAGTGAGTCAGTGATTCAATTTCCCATTCATAAAGAGTCACTTGCTTTTTTTTCGAATGAATCGAAAGAATGAATGATTCAGTAATTAAATCAGTGACTTTCCGCCACCTACTGGCAGATTTTGTTTCATTTTTAAAGTATCTTTTTAGTTATTTAAATCATTTAATATTTCTGTATTCAAATTTTTATATTTAAAACATTAATCTCAACATGAAAGCCTCATGAAACATATGAAAATACACATACAAGCCATTTTGTGTTCTTTAATGTTAATATTAAATTAAGCATTGGATCCAGACAGATCCGCATTATTATAGGTACAGTAAGCTTGGTAGGAGGAAGTGTGTCCGGATCTGATGCTGAGTATGAATAGCCTATGCATGTAAATTCTGCGTCACTAGTGGGACCAGTAACCATCATTTCAAAAATAATGCTCGTTTCCACTTGTCAATCCTCTCCTAAACAGCTTATTATAGGTAGGCTTGGTAAGAGGAAGTATTTTAACATAAATAAATGACGCGCTTCACCTTTAATGTGATATAATGTGATGCTTGTGTAAGATGTTTCTTCATTCATTCACCAATGGAACATATAGGTAATTTTCAGGCTTTGGGTAGGTGTGTGAACGATTTGCAATGAGAATCCAATGCACATAATGGAATCTGATTCTCTGTACACGCAGGAAAAAAGTGCCTCAGTGTGGAAAAGATGAGAATGATGAATGCCTTTGGAAAATGTTTTCCAGTTTTGACAGCAGAAATTCTCCTCTTTCACATCTTTTTTTTATGCGTGTGTTGTGCTTATTCTGTCTGTTTCATTTTCTCATTTCTGTCTCCTCCTTGTACTTTTTTCCCTCTTTTCTCTTGGTCTGACTCAGGCTTTGGCTCTAGTTTCCTGCCTAAAGAGGAAAGTGCAACTGCAGCGCCAGAAGTTGTTGTGAGAAAGGATTATCAAGCCAGTAGCCAGGTGAGTCGTCTTCTCACTCTCACTAGTTGGTACCTGTATCTGGAATCTTTGAAATGTGTTCTTGGTGTGTTTGGATCGCATTGAAAGAATTTGGACGCTTAAGTCATACCAATAAATGTATGAATGCCATTGCATTCAATACTGAATACAAAGTGTTTTGTTTTAAGGAAAGATAACACGCATAACATTTCACAATAGTATTGGATCATGAATTTGGGGAAACATTACATCATACATCCACTAAATATTAATACTATAGTTAAAATAATGCTAAAGAAAGTTCTTGTATCATTTTGTTTAAAGATGCCAATTTTTTTCCTATTTTACTGTTTGTGAAATGACATTTAGATTTTTTTTTTAGTGAATAGTGATCATTACTTTTTGTTAGTGTTGCAGCACCCCCTGGAGGCTGAAGTACAATAGCTAAAACTGTAGCTCTTTTCACTTCCGCAGATGTTTCATGAATGTCTCCTGAATCCGTGTCAAAACCAAGGTACTTGTGAGGAAGTCGGCGTCGGATATGTATGCACCTGTCTTCCAGGATTCACAGGTTTGGCATGTTCTGTAGCCATAACTCACAGGTTACATTGAAAAACCAGCTGTTAGGTTCAGTCAGCTTTTGGAAAACAACTTTCTAAATCTTTATAGTTGCCCTATGTACTGTTTTCTCGTACTTTGCTGTGGTTCTATGTACTGCAGTGTGTTTCAAGTTTTTCAGTTGAGCCAACTAAATTTGTTTTAATAATTCAGTTTGTCTGGTATTACACTATATAATTTTGATAGATTTACCTCAGCCTCTGTGGTTGAGATGAACCACTGCCCACTTTTTTCCCCATTTTCCTTATTCATTGCCTGACAGGAGCCAAGTGTGAGAGCGACATTGACGAATGTGATTCTGCTCCTTGTCAAAATGGTGGCTTGTGCAGAGATGGCATGGGAGATTTCCAGTGTCAGTGTCAGCCTGGGTTTGTAGGTAAGAGAAAGTCCACTCACATAATCTGACATCAGCTCAACCTTACACTGGGGAATCCCAATGTAACTGTGAAAGCTGAGTTCTACGATTGAAATGTTTGAGGCAATTAAACCCAAATCCAAAATTCCTCTCTGTTGAGGGTTCTGAAACTTTCCTTTAGTCTAACCATTGTGATGGATTTAGCTGTCTCTGAATCTCTCGAGTCTGGCAGTGGAACTGCACGAGCTCTCATTCTCAGAACCTTACAACACTTTTTCCATTCAGGCCATTGTCTCTCCTCTTTAAAACGTGGCCATGATTAAGCATGTGGCTGCCCTAGATATGCAGAAATGAATCGAAGCGTTTTTGTTATTTTTTAACTCTGTGTATGTGTCAGGGGTGTTCTGTTCAAGGTGGCAAGCGAGGCAAAAGTTGAAAAGGAAATAATTGAAAGTATGAAGATAAATCAAAACAAATATAATGAAAACTGATCTCAAACAGTGCAAACTGCTAACAATATTCAACATTAGCCAAGTTTCCATCCACGTTTTGTGCTGTTCTGTTATTGACAACGTGGAAATGAAGTCAGAAAAACCTTTTTCCTTTTAACAGATAAAACGTGCGTAATGACATCATCAAATAAATAAATAAATATGTTTTGGTGTATCGTAAAAAGAGGTCTGCCCAAAGACTGTGATGTAACTTAAAGTTTAATAGATAGAATGGCAGTCTACATTATAATATGAATATTGAAGTAACGTTTGCTTGTTGATTGTCACAAGTGTGAGGTAAAATGATGTTCCATATGCTTTTGTGTGTGTTTGTGTCTTGTGTTTTGTCTCTGGAAGGCTTGATGTGTGAAGCAGAGGTAAACGAGTGCAGCTCATCTCCATGTTTGAATGAAGGACTCTGTGTGGATGAAGTGAATCACTTCACATGTAGCTGTCCAGATGGATTCACAGGTCAGCATTTCAGCTCTGCTACACGTGTTCACTTACAGTATCTCACAAAAGTGAGTACACCCCTCACATTTCAGCAGTCATTTTAGTATATCTTCTCAAGGGACAATACTATAGAAATGAAACTTGGATAT
>JAHKKF010523091.1:0-12457 GCA_019740295.1 Labeo calbasu | reverse complement strand
AATTGCATTTCATATATTTTATATTCATATTAATAAGATAGTTTAGCAATATAGTATATTATACTAGTATTATATTATATTAAAGTATATTTAGATTGAGATATATATATATTTTTTTTTTTATTATATTTTAAAAATATAAAATTTTGTTAGAGATGGAGGTCATTTAAAAACACTTCAAAAATAAAATCTTCATGTTTAAAATCACACAGAAATCTCCACAAAAAATATTAAATTATATATAAAAAAAATAAAATAAAATAAAATAAAATAAATTTAAAGAAATAAACAAAAAGGTGTGCCAAGCAGGTTCATGTTCAGCAGATATACACACATATATAACTATAAAATATCTTACTATATAATATACAATACAGTATTTTTTTATTGCATATCATATATTTCATATTCACATTAAAAAGATTAAAACGTTTAGCAATATATGTCATGCTAGTATTATATTATATTAAAATATATTTAAATAAAAAAAATACATTTTAATAATATTTTAAATATATGTAATTTACATATTAAAATATACAACTTTGTTATAAAATATTAATATTAATATTTTTAAATAATAACATAAATATTATTATTAAACTATTTTAATATATAATAGCCAATATAGTATATTTTTTATTGCATATCATATATTTCATATTTATATGAATAAGATATAGTATATTATACTAGTATTATATTATATGAAAAATATTTAAATTTAAAAAAATTATATTAAAACAAATAAAAATAAATAAAATAGATTTAATTTGAAAGAAAAGACCAGAAAGGTGTGCCAAAACAGGTTCACGTTGAGTAGATGCACACGCCGCATTCAGAGCGAAACACGGTGGCGTCTGTGTGTGTTTGTGACCCACAGGAAGTGCTCGAGGAGAAAATGGGCGGCAGAAGATGGCTGCGGTCCAAACTCATCTCCATGGTGATATCCTAACGGCCCTTTCATGGGACACGAGAATCCGATTGGTCGGCCTCGTGACCGCAGCGGAATCCGATTGGCCGTTCGGGCCCGAAGCGTCAGAAACCAGCGGCGGATTCGGAACCTTCGCGAAGAGCCAAATAGAATGTTCCGTCCCATTGAGATCCAGTGCGCTGGATAATTCCCCCACATTCCATCCAGCCATTAGCGCCATCAGCGGCCGCGTATCTGATCCGCTATCAGCCGAAGCCTCACCGAACCCCAGCGGACGGATCCCACCACCACGCGCCAAATCAATTTCAGAGGATTACCACGAAAGATTGGGGAAATCTGGAAAGGTTTAAGCGGGACTCCGGGCGAGCGGTGGAAAAGTAACCTTGGGAAACAAAAGTCAACTGAGGAGCAGATGAGACCACGGTAATCGAATGATTGCGGACGGACGGGACGAGAACAGGATCCCGTCCAGCAGCGCTGGAGCTGGTGACGTGCCAGTTGGCAAACCGAGAGATGATTAACCGTCACCATAAATAATCAATTGATGCTAATAATTAAAAAAGGAATTTCAAAGACAATCAGAAAGCGCACACACACAAGCAGCTGTTCCACATATAATAAACATAACATTTTTCAGCATTTTGACATTATTCAATATACATCAAACGACTTAGTTATGATTTTTTTTCTCTCCAACCCAAGCAATTATTACAAAGTAGATTCAAAATACGCAACAAAAATTAAAACATGGAAGACTGAATAACGTTCACACTATTATTGCACCAAGAAAACATGTTTATATACATTTACCTATAAATTAACTATTTATAATTTAGATTTATATACATTTACATGTATTTTAATTTATATTAACAGCAAAATGTACGTTTACTTTTATTTTCTGCATTTTACATATTTTTCACAAATGCTTCCATGAACTTAGGAAAGTTAATTCCTAACAAAACAATATAGAATGTTAAAAAACATCCAATATATTATTCATTTATATTTATAAATTAATAATTATAAATTAATTATTTATAATTATATAAATACCGGAAAATGTACATATTTACTTTTTTATGTNTGAACTTAGGAAAGTTAATTCCTAACAAAACAATATAGAATGTTAAAAAACATTCAATATATTATTCATTTATATTTATAAATTAATAATTATAAATTAATTATTTATAATTATATAAATACCGGAAAATGTACATATTTACTTTTTTATGTGTTTTACATATTTTTCACAAATGGCACCATATTCATCCTATGCAACACATTTACACTTATTTATAATTAAGCTATAAACTAATAATTTATAATTTATAAATATATAAATCAATATTGATAGATTTTAATTCATATAAACAGCAAAATATACATGTTTACTTTTATTTTCTATGCATTTTTATGCAAAATATTTACATGAAACACTTTCTAACATGTCTCAAAATACAGTATATTTTCGATATATGTTTGTCACTGCAAAATAGATCCTAAATTAACAGTTAATTTTATACCGTCAACAAAATAAAACAATATTTTCCAGTATATATACTACAATATAAAACTATATATATATATATATAAAGCATGCACATATTGAACGTAGTGAAAATGTACCAAAAGTACATATTTATAATTATAAATTAATTGTTTGTAATTATATAAATTAATATTAAAACATTTTAATTTATATTAACAGCAAAATTTACATATTGACTAGTATTTTTTATTAGTTTTACATATTTTTCACAAATGAAAGGCACCATATTCATCATATGCATCACATTTATACATTTATAATTAAACTATAAATTAATTATTTATAATTTCTAAATATATTAATAAATCTTTATATATTTGAATTAATATAAATGGCAAAATACACATATTTACTTTTTTCCCAATGCATTTTTATGCAAAACATTTACATGAAACACTTTTTAACACACATTTTATAAACATGGGAACTTTATGACAGTTAATGCACAAATTATGATCATAAATTAACAGTAAATTTTATACTGTCAACAATATGAAACAACAATTTCCGGTTCATATGGTGCAAAAAAAGGCATGCACATATTGAACAATGTGAAAAAAAAATGCACCAAAAGAACATATTTATATATTTATAATTATACATGAACTATTTATAATTATATAAATTATTATTAATATATTTTAATTTATATTAACAGCAAAATTGACATATTTACTAGTATTTTTTTTATGTGTTTTACATATTTTTCACAAATGACAGCCACTGTATTCATCATATGCAACACATATAATAATTAAACTATAAATTAATTATTTATAATTTATAAATATATAAATCAATATTTATATATTTTAATTAATATAACCGGCAAAATATGCATATTTATTTCTTTATTTTCTATGCATTTTTATGCAAAACACTTTTTAAACACGTTTGGAAACTTCGAAAGTTAATGCACAAATTACAATCATAAATTAGCAGGTATAAAACAATGTTTTCCAGCAGTGGTTCATATGGTGCAAAAAAAGGCATGCACTTTTAAACGTAGTGAAAAAAAGCATCTCTCATGTTTATGTCACTGTCGTGACCCCGTGACCTCAGACACACTATGTGTCACACACACACACACACACAGAGAGAGACATACACACACACCGCAGTCATTGTACTCGTGTTGTCATCTGTGTTGCTTTTGCTGTTTTTAGGGAGTCAGACAAACTATTATTACAAATCACAGTTGGAACTCGACTAGTGTGACCGAACTCAACCGCCTGCTAACCGACCCTATAACCAGCCACATAAAACAACAGCAAATCAGACAAACACACCACAGAGATCTCAGAAATGTCTCAAACTGTGCTCAGATTGGTCAAGACGAGCTCAAATGCTTCCCTCCAAATAAAACGGCACATAAGTGAGAGCTGCAAGAGCATCTGAAGACAAGAAACACACACACGCGCGCGCTATAGATCAGCAGCGTCTCATTTACACCACACACGTGTTACTAAGAAAGACAAAGTGGACATTAAATAAACAAACCAATCAGGCCGAGATCACAAACCAGACGCTAGAAAAAGCCAAACCACACACACACACGCTCACTCATACACACACGCAGAGCCCCATATAAAGTTAATTAGAATTAAGATGAAGGCTTTGTGTGTTTCATGTGAAGGGTCTGTAATGGTGAACATATGGACGGAACGGCACTTCAGACGGCCGGATCACAGACGCATTATTAAAATAATAAAACCACCAGGATCAAAGACTGATTACTTCAACATTGCAAACTTGCGGCCGTTTTTCCCCTGCTGCTATTTTAGACCAAGATTCAGCCGCCGTCCAGCACATGTGTTTGTGTGTGTGCGTTCAGCTACAGTTTTGCACAAAATTGTCCCTAAAAATAAGACAAAATCTAATAAAATATCTATCTTATTTTAAAGCTAAAAACAATTATCTATTTTAAAGGTAAAAATATTTTTAAAATAAAATGCTGATTTTTTTATATAGTATAAAAACATATCTCGGATGCAGTGTGTGTGTTTAGCTACAGTTTCGCATAAAATTGTCCCTAAAAATAAGGTAAAATCTAATAAAATATCTATGTTATTTTAAAGACAAAAATAGTTAACTATCGTAAAGATACAAATATTAAAAAAATAAAATGCTGATCTTTTATATAGTGTAAAAACATATCTCGGATGCAGTGTGTGTTTAGCTAGAATTTTGCACAGAATTGTCCCTAAAAATAAGACAAAATCTAATAAAATATCTATCTTATTTTAAAGCTAAGAATAGCTATCTATCTAAAAGATTAAAATATTAAAAAAAAATACAATTCTGATCATTTATACTGTATACAAACACATGTTTTGGAAACAGTGTGTATTTAGCTAGAGTTTTGCACAAAATTGTCCCTAAAAATAAGACAAAATCTAATAAAATATCTATCTTATTTTAAAGATAAGAATAGCTATCTATCTTAAAGATTAAAATATTAAAAAAATTAAATTCTGATCATTTATACTGTATAAAACACGTGTCTCTGACACAGTGTGAGTTTAGTTACAGTTTTGCACAAAATTGTCCATAGACATAAGATAAAATTTGACAAAATATCTCATTTATAAGATAAAAATAGTCATGTACCTTAAAAATAAAAACGTAAAAAAATAAAATGCTCATGTTTTATACAACATAAAAAAATCTTATAACTTAGACATGGAACATTTAGTTACACTTCAGCACAAAAATGTCTCTAAAAATAATATAAAATCTGACTAAATATCTATATTATATAAAAGATTAAAACATTTATCTGTCTTAAATGTAAAAATATGTACAAAAATAAAATGCTGCTCTTGTATACAGCATAACAACAATAGTCTATGGCCTGTCCTCATTTAGTTGAATATGTGTATGTGTGTGTGTGTGTGTTTAAAATCTGACCTATTTCTAGGCTAGTGTGTCTTAAAACACATTTGGCTCCGAACCAGCTGGACACAAAGACAATGAGACACGCGAAAGCACACAAAACACTCAAAACAACAACCCAGACCAGTCTCATACAACACAACTGACTTTGAAACGGCTCATATTGTTGCTTATGCATGATAAACACCTTGCCTTTTTCCTCTTTTCTTATAAAAGCTTCTACTGAACGATTAAATACAAAAATAGGAGCATCCTGAGTTGAATCACATGATCCGTTCGGACACGCAAACGCGTTGTTGTGAATCGTTTAACGTTCCCGCGTTCAAAGGTGAAAACAACCTGCCGATCTGCGAATGTTTGGCACGGAAAACGCTTGGCACGAGATGAAAACTCCAGCCCGATGACAGGAATAAAGAACAAGAGATACTCCGGATCGCACACAAACACGCATGACACGTCCTGTCAAACAAACCCATCCGCACTTCAAGGAATATAGTCACAAAACATGCAGCATTCTCACGGATGAAGAAAATGGAGAGATAATAGTTTAGACACTAAAAAACAGTTTATTTTGATCACTACGATTCACTTAGTTGGCCTGGAAAATTTAGGAAAGTTGTAGAAATCTAAGTACATGCCAAAGAAAAAAAAAAGATGTGGATTTCCTTGTCTTTCCCTGGAGACAGACGGAGAGAAAGAGAGAGAGCGAGACAGGAGATGCTCCTGAAGTGTCTGTCTATTTGAAGGCCTCAGTCAGACAGACAGTCACTCTCTCTCTCTCTCTCTCTCTCTCTCACACACACACACACACACACTCTCCCTCGTCTCTGGGACAAACCCCAGTCATCCCGGGAATGTCGGGGGTCTCCGTACCACCCGGACCTCTTCCGACAGATCAATGGGGCTACACATGATCTCTGGCTGGCACACACACACACACACACACACTTGTGAGATCGTGGAGGGCAGGAGCGTAAATCCATCAGAACTCGAGGGAAACACACAGCATAGAAAAGCATTCCGGATTCCAAATTAAATAAGTTAAATCTGACAAAATATTCATCATATTTTAAAGATAAAAACATTTGTCTATCTTAAAAATAAAAATATTTAAAAAAATATAATGTGGATGTTTTATATTGCATTAACACTTATCTCAGACACAGAGAGTGTGTTCAGCTACAGTTTTGCACAAAATTGTCCCTATAAATAAGATAAAATCTGACAAAATATCTATCATATTGTAAAGATTAAAACATTTATTTATCTTAAAAATACAAATATTAAAAAAATAAAATGTGGATCTTTTATACTGTGTAAAAACTTATCTCTAAGACATAGTGTGTGTGTGTTTAGCTACAGTTTTGCACAAAATTGTCCCTAAAATAAGATAAAATCTGACAAAATATCTATCATATTTTAAAGATTAAAACATTTATCCATCTTAAAAATAAAAATATTTAAAAAATAAAATGTGGATCTTTTATACTGTGTAAAAACATATCTCAGACACAGTGTGTGTTTAGCTAGTTTTGGACAAAACTGTCCCTAAAAATAAGGTAAAATCTGACAAAATATCTGCCTCATTTTAAAGATAAAAACACTGATCTATCTTAAAAATAAAAATATTTAAAAAATAAAACGTGGATCTTTTATACTGTATAAAAACGCATCTCTCAGACACAGTGTGTGTGTTTACCTAGTTTTGCTCAAAATTGTCTTTAATTGCCACAAAATTAAAGATTAAAACAATAAACTAAAGAAACTAAAATGTGAAAATCTATCTATCTATCTATCTATCTATCTATCTATCTATCTAGATCAAAATAGCTTTTACAATTTTTTTTTAGTTGACAGTTGAAAATGTGCACTTGAAAAACTTACTATTTGTAATAAAAGCACAGATTATATTCACACAAGAACAGATTTTGCATGTATGTTTGCTGACCGTTTCTCGAATGATCCATTTCAGCCACGTTTGGTCTGACTTATAATGTTGCGTAACACAATAGGATTATATTAATGCTGTTTGTCACAAACACTCCAGATACAATGTCCGTATGTGTGTGTGTGTGTGTGTGTGTGTGTGTGTCCATACAAACATCGGCCATTTGGATGGAAGTAATTAGTGTGCTGGAAAAACTGTACAAACGATTTAGAATTTTTGAAACATCTGGTCAATGGGCAATCTATAAAATAAAGATTTTCAGTAATACAACTATATATATATATATATATATATACACACACACACACACACACACATATATGTAAAGGAAACAATAAATAAAAGCATGTGATGTTATTTTTTTTCTTTTAGATTTAACTACATTAACAACAACCACAAAACAGTACCTAATTATAATATTCAAATAAACACAAACTTTTTGTTGTTAAAACCAGTTACTGTAACAAAATTAATCTTGATGCAAAAAAATGTAACTTTGAAAAAAAAAGATTCCGAACTCACATTTCAAATGAGTTTAGATGTAACAATGTAACAAAATGTTTATTTCAAAAAACAGACAAACATCCTTTGAGTTCCAAACGACTGGTATATTCCAGCATGAATCGGCAGTGACACGACTCCACGTTCCGGTGTGTTTTAAAGATCTCCGAGGGTGAAATCCCGGCGTGAGAGTCTCGCTGAGCTAATTAAACTAAAGGAATATTCACACGGAGTCTTAGCATAACAATGGCGAGCGGCCGGCGCTGTTTAAGCGCAGCTCGTGTGTGAAGAGGCCTTTTGTTTTTTTGTGCAGCTCTTTTGTGGATTCATTAGTCGACCCGACATCCTCCTCCTGCTCGACACCAAAACCTCGAGAACCGGGTCGCCGTCGTCGCGCTACACACACACACGCATACAAGCACGCACGCCCGGCCGGCGTGGCCCGGAAAACCGGCGGACGGGCGGCCGTGTCGAGGGATCCAAAGATGTTGTCCTGCAATTTTTTAACTGTTAAAATAGCAGAATAAACAATCACAGCAAGATGCCTGGCAGCAGATCAAGACGGGCACAAAGCTGCAACCCAGAGACGCACAACGACGGGATTTGAAGGGCCTCACACACACACACACACAGTGTGTTTATTAAAGAGGGCACAGGGATGCCAGGCCACGTTAGGACACACACACACACACACACACACACAGAGGCCTACGCATTTGGTCCGAGGGCGGGAAAGTCCAACTTGTCACCGGCCAACAAATTTTTCCTGATGGCGGGAATGCAGACGTTTAGAACATTTTTAGTTTTGCACAATGTGCATAATTTTAACATAGATTTATAATTGCTCATATGCTACTAAAACCACACATATTAAAGAATCTGCTTTACACAAAAACAAATGCAAAAATAACGCCAAATCTGTGAAACAGGTTCCACAATGCAAAACAACATAACAGACTTAAAAAAAGATGCATTTACTTGAAACATAAAACAGGCCTTCGGTGACCCGACGGCCTGAAATCAAGATGCGCTGACCGTTACGTTACGATAAATAACATCTGCGACGTGTGAATATCTCTCTGTCTTTCTCAAGGCCGCGCTTGACGTCTCTCAGGACCGAACTTCTAAAATGAGCAGCAGACATTTCTCACACCTTTAAATATTTTACAGATCACAGCTTTCAAACACATGCGGATCTGAGAAGGTCTTTTTTCCCACAGGAAACTTTTAGTGTTTTTCCACAGTGCTCAACCACATCTTCTGATATCACTTCTCCAAACAACACATTTTTTTATCACACACGTCCCTTCCCAGCTCAAAGCAGATCACACACACACAGACGGATCAGAGGTGAATGACAGTCGACTATCCGTCAGATGTCATCCGCACGCGTCTGTACTCACCGCTTTGCCGTTATAGTAGTACATGAATGATCCGCCGCTCACCCCCGGGATGGTGTACGCGCAATACATGCTTCTGTTCCTCTAGTGTGCGCGTGTGTGTGTGTTTTATCCTCTTCAGACGCTCTCAAACAACTTTGTGTTCAAACTCGCTGTCCCCCTTTTTTCACAACAATTCCTGCAGTTGCATTTTCCCATATGGCCGGCCTGAGCATGCTGAATATGCAAACGAGCGAGGAGCATTCCTGACGTCGGCCAGTGGGAGGGGAGACTGGGGAGGGGGCGTGGCCTGTGTGAGCGGAAGCCCCTCCCCCTCCCTCCCTTTCGCTCTCTCTCACTCTCTCTCTTTAAACTCAACATCTCACTCCAACACACACACACACACACACACGCACACACACACACTCTCTCTTTTTTCCTTTCCATGGTAAATCTGGAACTGATCCTGCTCTGAGCTTGTCGGCTTCTCTAAAAGGACTNGGCGTGGCCTGTGTGAGCGGAAGCCCCTCCCCCTCCCTCCCTTTCGCTCTCTCTCACTCTCTCTCTTTAAACTCAACATCTCACTCCAACACACACACGCACACACACACACTCTCTCTTTTTTCCTTTCCATGGTAAATCTGGAACTGATCCTGCTCTGAGCTTGTCGGCTTCTCTAAAAGGACTGAAAATGTGTGTGTGTGTGTGTGTGTTTCGTGCTTTTCATGCTGCAATTGAACTACAAGGTTCCTGTTGCTCACGCTTATTTACTTCGCTGTACAAATTTCTAAACAGTCTTAAATGAAGATAAAATTACTTGAGAAGAAAAATGACTAAAGATATTAGATTTTGAAAAATGTATCACAATGAACTGATTTTATGCTTAAAACAAGACAAGTATAAATACATACAAATTAAAAACAGATAAATAAAAAATGAATAAACAAATAAATACATCGAAAATAAATAACAAAGGAAAACAAATATCTCAATCTAAAACAAATAATTTCATCTAACATTAATAAAAATAAATCTAAACAAATACAAATATCAGAATAAAGTGAGTTTATGCTTAAAGACGAAAATATCTGTCAGGGGGGTCAGAAAAACAAACAATTCAAATGAAAATCAAGATTTTTTTCTTGTTTTAAGTAAAAACTCAACTTAATTTTGAGAAATGGCTCATAAAACAAGGCTTTTATCTAGATTTAAGAATGTTTAGATGTGTACTGGAAAATATAGAGTAAGAAAATAAAAATTAAATAAATACATTTAAAATAAAAGAAAAAGAAAAACAAATATCCCAATCTAGAACAAATAATTTAAATTTAAATAAATACATCAATTAGTCTTTGAAAAATGTATCAAAATGAACTGAGTTTATGCTTAAAACAAGACAAATATAAAATAAAATAAAAAATGAATGCATAAATAATGCATCTAAAATAAATCTATTTAAAATAAATACATTAAACATAAAAAAATATTCAATAAAAATTAAAAATAAATAAATAAATACATCTAAAATAAAAAACAAAGAAAAACAAATATCCAACCTAGAACAAATAATTTAATTTAACATGAATAAAAATAAATCTAAATACAGATATTAATTAGTCTTTAAAAAATGAGTTTATGCTTAAAACAAGACAAATATAAAATTAAATAATAAATACATACATAAATAATGCATCTAAAATAAATACATAAAAATAAAAAATATTAAATTAAAAATAACCAAGTAAAAATTAAATAAATACATCTAAAATAAAAAAAAAAAAGAAAAAAAAAGAAAATAAATGTCCCCATCTAAAACACATAATTTAATCTAACAGTAATAAAAAAATAAATCTAATAAATACAGATATTAATTAGTCTTCGAATAATGTATCAAATAAAGTGAGTTTATGCTTAAAGATGAAAAATATCTGTCAGTGCGGTCAGAAAATTCAAATGAAAAACAAGATTTTTTTCTTGTTTTAAGTAAAAACTGTTCATTTTAAGACTTTTTTCCTGCTTCTCAAGTAAATGTATCTAGATTTAAGAATGAGTAAGAAAATCATTTTTGCAGTGCTCACCTAAGAAGCACAGGCTCACTCGAACCCTGCCAGAGAACGAACACATGATTTACTATAGTAAAAGACACACACACATGCAGCCTGAGGGACAGTGAAGTGACAGTAAAGTCCATTATAGAGAAGAACACAAACGCCATTAATAAACTCTGTGTGTGTGTCTGTCTCTCTCTCTCTTTCTCTTGCTTTAATTTGATTAAAAGGCGAGTTGCAGGGAGGGATTCATACGTGCACATCTAATAACTCCACCATCTGTCCTCAACGCTGGCACCACACCAGAACTCAGAGAGACAGACAGAGAGAAAGACACAGAAAGAGAGAGAGACAGATAGAAAGAGAAAGAAAGAGAGAGACCAGTGCTTGACAGAAAAGTGAAGTACGTTTGAAAGCTAAGAGGTGTGAATTAAACATATCAGCAAACACATATACTTGTTTGTTATTAGTAATAAAAATCGGATAATAAATCTAGTTATTTAAATATATATTTATAATTATTATGCATTATTTTTAATTATCAGTTGCAAAAAAAATTAAATATAAATTCATATTTATGTATGTTTATTTGTGTGTTTATGTCTATGCAGTGTTACTAAGATGACGCACCTGAGAGCAAGACAACAGATATGTGAGACACACACACACACACACAGGCATGTGCTATGAGAACATTCCATGAGCTTGACGTGTGTGTGTGTGTGTGTGTGTGTGATAAAACGCTCTGACCGTTAACAGACCTCGGAACAGTTGACTAACAAGGATGAGACGTGGACCACACGCACACACACACACCCACACACACACAAAACATCAAAGCACAAAGAGTGGAAATAAAATCTAACTATGACTATATGTATTATATATAACTAAAATGTGACCCTGGAGCACAAAACCAGTCTTAAGTAGCAGGGATATATTTACAGCAATAGCCAAAAATACACTGCATGGGCCAAAACTGATTTTTCTTTTATGCCAAAAATCATTAGGATATTAAGATCAAGTGCCATGAAGATATTTTGTAAATGTCCTACCGTAAATACATCAAAACTTAAGTAATATGCATTACTAAAAACTTCATTTGGACAACTTTAAAGGCAATTTTCTCAATATTTCAGATTTTCAAATAGTTGCATCTCGGTTAAATATTGTCCTATCCTAACAAACCATACATCA
>JAHKKF010523085.1:7941-28249 GCA_019740295.1 Labeo calbasu | reverse complement strand
ACGATAAACTGTTTTAAACTTTAAACCAGTCTAAGAAAATCAAAAGAATAGTTATTTATTTAATAACTGATAAACAACAACAACAACAACAACAACAATAATAATAATAATTACAATTATTATTATTATTATTAGTTATTTATTATTATTATTATTATTATTATTATTATTATTATTATTATTATTATTATTTTTATTATTTATTATTTATTTATTTAGTTTTTGTATCCTATTTGGTGCATCAGGCTTTTATGGCTCATATTGTGTGATATAGTGAGAATATAAAGCATATAAAACTTAAATTTAGGCCCAAACTAATGAAAAATCTGCAATTTGGTGCAGTTGTTGTTGTTTATATGGCCAAAAATTATGAACTTTTAATGAAAATGCTTGCAAATATCAGTTTTCAGTCTTTATCTCACAATAAGATTGTAGTAAAATAATATAGAAGTTGTAAGTTTTATGATCAAAACTTTGCCATTTTTATTGTTGGTAGCAAAACAAAATGAAATGCTGTTCGATGATGATTGAGAGATAAAAGCCTGCTGGATCATATTTAACACATTTTAATATGATTTTCAAAAAAATGGTGTATGGATAATCAAATAATCCTAGGTTGCTTCAGTTCAGCAAATGTCTTGAAATATTAATAACCATCTAAAGTTCTTCCTCTCTTTACCTTATAAATTTATTAAAGGTTCCTCATCAAAAAGACAAGTGAACCGGACATTTTTAAAATTGTCAAGGACTTTTACTTTCTAAAAAAAAGTCTGAACCATCAATCAGACGGTCGAAGTCTTGTAATAAATTGCGTACAGCTGCTTCTCAGCAGCGTTTTGATCATGCTGATCATTTAGAGGCCTTAAAAATGCATGTATCTACTATAATACAGTAGGCTTTATAGAGTTAACATGGTTTAGCTTGCGGCCTGACCAAGCTTTTCTCCCAGTACTGTAAAACCCCTCTGAAACCATCAAAACCAAAGCAGCCTGCGGAGGCTAAAAGCTAACCACTTAGTGATGGTTTAAGGCAGACATGTATAGATAAGGATAACATACAAACAGTTACAGCTAAATTCAAGCTGCTAGCATCTTAGCTTCATTAAAACTGCTAGCGTGCATGTTGATTGACTAAGCGTAGCGTCATTTGGGTGAGTGACGGCTCTGGAATCTGTATACGGTGTCATCGGTGAATGCTAGCGCAGCGCTAAATGATAAACATCAGTAATTTAAACCACACAAGGGCGGAAAAAATTCCAGGCTGAGACGCCTTTCCGCACTGTCAACAAACTAGCGCTCCTCTGTTTAGCCCACGTAACAGCGCTTCAAGGAAACAATCAAATATTCATACCGTATTATCCTTCCAGAATGAGCGGCCCCGTGATTCCCGCCGCTTGTTTAGCGCTTGGAATTTAAATGCCACTGATATGAATAGAGAGCATTTTTATGTATGATAGCATTGTAGCAGCTGCCCTCTCACCTCGCGCGACGTGCCTACACAGCGCCGTATTAACTAGCGTAATAGGTAATTTGAATGCTAACAGAGCGAGATTAGCTTTGGGATATGTCTCAGGACGGACAAATGGAAGTTATTTCTGGAATAATAAATTGTGATATGCATCTGTGTTCATGGAGAATGGTGTGTCTTATCAGAGAAAAAGCAAGGATGAATAAATGCGCTGTGTATTCATTGTCCGTGTGTGTTTTTTTTTTTAAAGCTAATACTATATTCATCTCTGGATTTTGCTTTTAATGGATTCTTTAGGTCCAGTAGGCCGAAGGCTAGATGCTTGAATCTAATGCCTATAGTTTGTAGTTTACGCTCACGACTTATTTAACCCTATAAAGTCTGCTGTATCATATTCAATGCACTAATTTAAGGGCTCTAAATGATCGACATGTTAAAAACAAGTTCATATGCTGCCTATTGTCTGAATGATTTTTAGCATGACCTTTTAGTCTAGTTTTAAATGTACTTTTTTTTTCACTTCCTGAAGCAACTTAGGTTTGTTTGATTATCCACCCTTGCATTTGTTTACTGACACATCACTTGAGACTTATTGATATAAAAAAAATGGTAATTCAACTTTATTTGGAGTACTACTTGTGCACAATGCACGTTTATTAATATTAATGTTATTTAAACTAAAATATGTTTAAATAATATCTGTCTTTAAATGCAAAATATTTAAAGTGTACCTAAAGTAAACCTGCAATAGATCCACTTTAGCACAATCAGATATACTTAAGTATGTCTTTAGTTGTACTTCAGCTATACTTACAGGCAATTAAAGTGAAATATTTTTTTCTTTAAATATAGCAGTTTAGTAAACTGAAAGTACAACTGCGCGGTATTTTTATTAAGTACATCATATGTAAATGTATTTGTACTATACTTGACATGAGTTTTTTTTTTTTTTTCACTACGGCATACATGATTGTTTTTGGAAAAATTAAGCCTGACATATGAAATAATAGTAATCTATTTCAAATCTATTTAAAAGGAATCTTTTTTTTAATAAATTAGTTTTTGTTCCTTTTAGATTTAAATAAATAAGTAAATAAATAAATAAATGGTAAAAAAAAAAAAAAGGTAATTTGTTTATTTTTTGTTTTTGTTCTATTTATTTATCATTTACTATACTATTTACTATACTTTAATACTACTTTAACATACTATTTTTATATTATTATTATTATTTATTATAATTTTTTTTTTTTTAGAAAACTAATGTTAAAATGTGAGTATCAAATATGATCATCAGGCGTCTGAGAAATGTTTATTTGTTCATCTCTCAATCATCATTATATTGCATTGCATTATATGTTTTGATTATCAAACTAAGCATTTAAACATCATCTTACCAAGACATAACGTAGTTCATTCATTTTATGTAAGTCTGTAATACATCTCATTGATTTCTATTACAAATCAGACCTTCATTGTACTTTTTGACTATAAAAAAATCAGCAACTACATTAAATTGCACATTTTTGGCCTCTGAATCAAACTAAAATATGAGCTCATCTCAATATATCGTAGTATATGAGCCATAAAACATAAAAGCCTGATAAATTAAAAATAAATTAGATTAAATAAACTTAAATAATTGCAAAAAAACTTTGCATTTATGTATTTATTTATTTATTTATTTTTAAACAGTAAACTGTTCTTTTAAAGAATAGATTCGTTTTAAATAGATTTGAAATAGTTTACTATTATTTGTGATCGCAAAACCAGTAGTAAGTATCACGGGTGTATATGTAGCAATAGCCAAAAATACATTGTATGGGTCAAAATGATCAATTTTTCTTTTATGCCAAAAATCATTAGGATGTTAAGTAAAGATCATGTTTCATAATGAGATTTTGTAAATTTCCACTGCAAACATATCAAAGCTTATTTTTTAATTAGTAATATACATTGCTAAGAACTTTATTTGGACAACTTTGAAGGCGATTTTCTCAATATTTTGATTGTTTTTTGTTGTTGTTGTTGTTGTTTTTTTTGCACCCTCAGATTCCAGATTTTCAAGTAGTTGTATCTCGGCCAAATGTCGTTTTATCCTAACAAACCGTTTAACAAAACGCATTTATTCAGCTTTCAGAAGATGCATTAATCTTAATTTCAAAAAACTGACCCTTATGACTGGTTTTGTGGTCCAGGGTCACATTTTACAGGGTTAAATGTTGAGTCAGACTTACTGGCAGATATTTGTTATGTTATCAGTAATTTTGTCCTCATTCATGAAAAACTCTCGAATTTCCACCGTTTATCTTTGATATTTGCGTGCAACGCTTCTAGCGCTGTGCGTTTTTGCGTTGGCGGACACTGTCAGCTCTGTCATCTCAGCATCTCTCATGTGATAGGCATGTCCGAGTAAAAGGGCAGAGGTCAGCAAAGGTCACGAAGGCCAGATCTGACAGCAAACATTGTGACACTGAGGTCACGGCTTTCACTCAAACCAGTTTTTCATGGAGAATTAAGTTGCTCTAGTTTGCCGAACTCGGTGCGACAGTTTAATTTTGCAATAGTTGTGTGCGATTGTCTTCACATGTGTTTTTCCAGAGCAAAAGGCCATGCACGTTATATTTGCATGATATTTGACCAAACTGTGATCTTGTGGCTGAGATATAACGTTCTTGACGTGTTGTTTAAAAAGCTTACGTTGGCAGTTTGATTTGGAGAGGATATGAGGCGGATGTCTTAAATGGAAAAATAAAAAGTGCAATTTGTGCACAAAAAAAAAAACCCTTCCTCTCTCACACCTCTAACCACATGCACAAACTATTTTTCCCCTCATATTTAGTTTGAAAAGCTTTTCCTTGTATGTCTTTTTTCTTTATTTCTATTATATTTATCATATAACCCCAGTTATTTGAAGAAAATGTGATATTAATTGGATATTCTGTTGTCTTTTGTTGCTGTTGCTTTTGTGTCCTGATCTTTTAGCTCATTATTGACCTATCTTTGTGTGTTTTAGGCCCGTTTGAGACTCGCATGTGCTCTAATTTCATAGATTTGAGGTTAGAGTCTGTTTCCGTACCGTGTGTGTGCGCATCTAGGCCTTTGTGGGAAAGCGCGTGTGTGGCGATTGCTCAATCCTCAAAAACCTCAGCGACGATCTCTGTGCGCCAGATCTTAATCGCACACGGCGCTCAGGTGCAAAGGCGCTTTTCTCAAACACAATGAAATACGTGTGCGTGCGGCTTAGCCATCGCTGTGTGTGTATGTGTTTTGCAGAGTTGTGTTTTACGTATACATGTATGCGGGTCGAGAGCTGCTTGTGTCTTATTATAAGAGCTCAATGGCAGGCAGAATAAATATCGTGAGGCCTGTTTGACTTTGAGGACGGTGTGCGGTTGTTTTCTTCCAGAAGCAAAGCGTCGGGAGTGAGCTGCAGTCGCGACTGAGCCGGCGGAGAGAGTGTACTTTTGTTCAGAAACCTAGAGAGCTGTCTGTAGCCTATGTAGGGAGCTAGCTTTTAAGGCAGTACCTTGTCAGTGACTGGATTTGGAAAACTTTACGTAGGCAGCGACTTCATATGATACACAAATAGCGCTTCTTATGTGAAGCACATGGAAGACTTGAGTCAAAATTATTTTTTGTTTGTTTGTGTTTTTTTTCTCCCAGAAAATGTCAAATTTTTGCATTTCTTTTCTAAACTTTAATTTGAAAGAAATATTATATTCCTGTGTGAGCGAATGAACTGCTCATGCTGTAAATCAGTGCAACCTGTACAAAAACAGTTTTCGAACTCATTTTTGTCTTGTTTTACAGTACAAATTTCTAAACATTTTTACGTCAAGATGCATTTACGTGGGAAGCAAACAGGACTAATAAATAAATAAATAAATAAATAAAATAAAATGCCAATGCTGTATTTAATTCAAAAGGGCAAATAGGTTCTTACCCCATTGTTTTTAGACATAAAGTTTCTTTAGTTTTTTTTTTTTTTTTTTTTCGTCAAGTAAAGGACAAAAAATAGTATGAACACATGTATTTATTTATTCATTCACTTATTTATTTATTTATTTATTTTGCAATGTATCTTAGAAAATTGACTTATTTATTATTGAATTATTGATTTTCAGTTTTAAAACTATTTTTTAACAGCAACTAACAACAAATTCTCTGATTGGTCGATTTCTCTTTAGATTTATGGGTAGTGTAGTTCTCCACTGGAAATAAAACCACTAAAAACCACAATTTATTAGAAATAAAGTTAAAATGACACCAATTTCTGCTTTCTGCAGTAACATGTTATCATAACTGAACAACATCTGAGGTCTTGTCTCGAAAATTAAATTTTTATTGTCCTTACACCATTGTTTTTACACCATTGTAATCTTATTTATTTGTTTGTTTAGAAAATCAGTCTTTTTATTTATTTATTTATTTATTTATTTATTTATTTGGAACTAACAATAAATTCTCTGATTGGTGGAATTATGGGTAGTGTAGTTCTCCACTGGAAATTTGGCTAATAAACAATTGTTTATTAGAAATAAAGTTGAAATTGCACTTATTTCTGACTTCTACAGAAAAATATAATCATAACTGAACAACCTCTGAGCTCTTGTCTTGAAAAATACGTAAGTTTATTGTCTTTACACCATTGTTTTTAGACTTAAATTTTAAGTGTGACTTTATTTATTTGTTAGTTTTTAAAAAAAAAAAAAATTGAATTGTTTTTCTTCTCAAGTAAACGCATCTTGAGCTTAGATATTTATACTGGAAAACAAGACAAAAATAGTGTGTATTTTATTTTAATTTTTAATTTAATTTAATTTAATTTTTTTGGCTTATTGATAATTGATATTGAGTTTTAAAACAATATTTTTAACCGCAACTAACAGTGAATTCTCTGATTGGATAATTCAGAGTTCAGAATTATGGGTAGTGTAGTTCTCCACTAGAACATTTGGATAATAAACACAAGTAAATGCATTTGTAGTTTAGATATCTATACTGGAAAACAAGACAAAAATATTATGTAAGACTTTTTTTATTGATTATTGACATTGACTTATTGATTATTGAGTTTTAAAACTATATTTTTAACAGGAACTAACAGCAAAATCTCTGATTGGTCAATTTCTCTTCAGAATTATGGGTAGTGTAGTTCTCCACTGGAAATTTGGCTAATAAACATAATTAATTAGAAATAAGGTTAAAATGACACTGATTTCTAGCTTCTACGGACAAATCATAACCGAACAACTTCCCAGCTCTTGTCTTGAAAAATAAATACTTTATCATTAACAAAATTTATCTTTGAACAAAATGTAATGTTGCACACTGTATATATGTTAGCTTGTTTCTAAACTAATGACAAATGACTCTAAAAAGCACAAAAATGGTACACACGCATAAAATAAGTAATATTGAATTAGATTTAACTATTTTTAATCAGTATATTTTAGTTGAGAGTGACTTAGAAGTATTTATAAACCACATATCTGTTGACTCAGTCTTTTCACTGAGCTCACAAAACAAAAAAGTATATTGGCCACACGTCACAGACAGTATTTGATGCTCTTTAGTTTTCACATTGAGAGCGCACGTTTGCCTTCAAGCGCTGTGTGGTGATGATCTGGGAGCCTTCGGTCGGCCCTCAGAGAGGAGAGCGCTGAGAATAACAGGTGTCCTGTGTGCGCCGCTCTGTTCATCTGTATTATTTAATAGCAGTCAGTGGGGAGATCTTGTACTTTTAATATTTAATCGCATCTCTCCAGCGATATGACTAGCTGTGATCTCTGAGCCGTGCCGCCCACTTTCTTTCTGTCTGTCTTTCTCTTTCCTTTCCTCCGTCTCGCTCACTCTCTCCGCTCAGTTTTCCACCTCTAATTCTCGCCGTGTTTCCGCTGGTCGGCTCACGTTACCGGCTGTTTCCTCGTATTCGTAGAACCATCAGAACCGCCATCCGCCCTGAGCCAGCGCTCACACACACACTCGAGCTCAATACAGGAGTCAGCGCTAATGCTGTGTGTGTGTGTTTGTGTTATGAGTGTGTGCAGCACTTATTTATTGGCTGTAGTGTATTGAAGTGTGTGTGAAAGAGAGCACTTGAGGACAGTAAAGCCGACCACATACAGTACTGAGAAAAATTTGTCACAATTTTGCTGTCTGAGAAAGATTTAATTCTAAATTGTCAGTCTTTTTTTTGCGTTCTTGGTTTCCGTTGTATTGAATCTTAGCCATCAATGAGTCATATTCACCTATTTTGAATTTTTTTTCATCACACTATTTTGATTTTTATTACTATTTTTTTTTTAATTACACCAGATAATCAGCTGAAAAAAGGAAGAGGATTTAAAACTTAGCAAATACTCGTAAGTTTCATTAATAGTATTAATAGTAATAATAATAAACAGAAGTAACACTGAATCAAATATAAAAGGTTTTAAAACAATATTTTGTAACAGCAACTAACAGCGAATTCTCTGATTGGTGGATTTCTCTTCAGAAATATGGGTAGTGTAGTTCTCCACTGGAATTTTACTAATAAACAGCAACTTATTAGAAATAAAGTTAGTCTGTTTTCTGGCTTCTACAGAAACATAATCATAACTGCACAACCTCTGAGCTTTTGTCTTGAAAAATGTATGTTTATTGTCCTTACACAATTGTCTTTAGACAAAGTTTAAGTGTGACCTTATTTATTTGTTTTTGTTTGTTTTTGTTTGACTTTTTATTGTTTTTCTTTTTCATGTAAATGCATCTTGGGGTGTTTTTTTTTTTGTTTTTTTTGACCTTGACTTATTGATTTTGAGTTTTAAAACAATATTTTGTAACGGCAACTACCAGCAAATTTTCTGATTGGTGGATTTCTGTTCAGAATTATGGGTAGTGTAGTTCTCCACTGGAAGTGTGGTTAAAAACACAATTTATTAGAAATAAAGTTAAAATGACACAGATTTCTGTCTTCTACAGAAACATTTAATCATAACTGAACAACCTCTGAGCTCTTGTCTTGGAAAATGTATGTTTATTGTCCTTATTAAATTGTTTTTAGACAAAGTTTAAGTGTGATCTTATTTATTTTCTTTGTTTGTTTTATATAAAATAAGACGTTTTATCGTTTTTCTTTTCAAGTATATGCATCTTAAGTTTTTTTTTTTTTTTTTTTTGACGTTGATTGACTTATTGATTTTTTTTTTTTATTGAATATTTTGTAACAGCAACTACCAGCGAATTCTCTGATTGGTTGATTTCTCTTCAGAATTATGGGTAGTGTAGTTCTCCACTGGAAATGTGGCTAAAAAACAATTCATTAGAAATAAAGTTAAAATGACAGCAATTTCTGGCTTCTAGAGAAACATATAATCATAACTGAACAACCTCTGAGCTCTTGTCTTGAAAAATGTATAAGTTTATTGTCCTTATTCAGTTGTTTTTAGACAAAGTTTAAGTGTGACCTTATTTATTTGTTTGTTGTTTTGTTTCAAGTAAATGCATCTTGAGGTTTTTTTTTTTAGACATTGACTTATGTTTGTTTGTTTTTTTTTTTCATATAAAATATGACTTTTTTATTGTTTTTCTTTTCAAGTAAATGCCTCTTGATTGACTTATTGATTTTAAGTTTTAAAACAATATTTTGTAACAGCAACTAACAGTGAATTCTCTGATTGGTGGATTTCTCTTCAGAATTATGGGTAGTGTAGTTCTCCACTGGAAATGTGGCTAAAAAAACACAATTTATTAGAAATAAAGTTAAAATTATACAGATTTCTGGCTTCTACAGAAACATTTAATCATAACTGAACAACCTCTGAGCTCTTGTCTTAAAATTGTATGTTTATTGTCCTTACACCATTGTTTTTAGACATGAATTAATTTAATTGACTTTTTTTTGTTGTTGTTTTTTTTAAATAAGACTTTTCTCGAGTAAATGCATTTTGAGATTAGATATTTATACTGGAAAACAAGACCCTTTTTTTGGACTTATTGATTATTGACACTGATTTTAAGTTTTAAAACAATATTTTTAATATTCATAAAAAAACATTTCTCAAAATGGCTTGTGTTTATGTCTCTTTATTTAGATTATATAGTTTTTAAAAGTTGTTGATGTTTACTGATGGATTTTCATTGTTTAAAACGGAGTCTGGGATGAGGGTGAAACGAAACAAAACTAAAATTAAAATGCATTGGCAAAACAAATTATGAAGGCATGCTAAAAAGTAAAAAAGTTGAATTATGTTAGTTTTAATTAAAATCAACTTTTATGACATAAATGGTGTGTGTTTGTGTGTATGTGTGTGCAAGAGAAAATGCTATGGTGTCTTTACAGTAAGCAACATAAATGTTTTGCCATTTGTTTTTGTCTTTCATATTATGATTGAACTTTCAAAATTACTTCAGGTTTTCTCTGAAGATTGAGCAAAATCTCTTTGTCATATGAAAACTTTTTCTTTTGCAGATCAAATGAACACGATACACGTGGTGATGTAAAATGTCGTACAGTCTGACATAAAAGCCTGTTGATGTTGCACCGTCTGGTTTCAGTTTTACCCAAGATCTCACTAGTTTCATAAGAAAATCTGATAAGCAAATGTCATACAGGGCAGAATAAACCACACGCTGTGCAGCCGGTTTAAGACGGCGGTCCAGTCACACGGGCCTGCAAATATTAGCCACTGCATCTCTCTGTTGGTGTATAAAAGCCTGATGAACGTGGAGGGATGTAGTGTCGTGTTATAACTCTTTATTAGCAGTGGAAGAGTTTGTCAGGGTCATTTTGTTCACTTACACACGTACACGTCATGATGAAGGTCAGTGGTATTACTGACCATCTCGAAAGGTCACCAGATACCTGCGTATGAATATTCACACTGCACAATTTATCAGTATTTGCTAACAAAGTAGCATTTTGCCAGCACAAAACTGCAAAATCTAACCAGCTTATAATAGTGCGTATATATAGAGAGAGTTTTCTAAAATTGTTTAGTAGCATTCAAGAACTTTCTAAATTACATGCAGTTAAATGATTAAAATTCATCATTTCTTATTAATACTGATGATTTGAGCAACACTTTATTTTAAGGTGTCCTTGTTACACGTTACACGTACTTACTGTTATAATAACAATAAATTCTGCATAATTACATGCAAGTAACCCAAAGCCAAATCCTGATCCTAACCATCTGATAAGTGCATGTAGTAAAGTAATATTACTCAGTACTTAAATGTATAATTACACTGTAACAAGGACACCTTAAAAATTAAGTGTAACCATGGTTTGTATTAATCTCTATTAAACTATATATTAGTATCAATGATATGTCTGTATATATAATTAGTATTACTTTTATTTTTTGATCATTTTTGATTTTATATTTTAGTAATATGTTTTAGTAATTTTGGGTGTTTTTGTTATTTTTCTTAGTTAAGTATGTCTGTATACTTTTTTGTTCTTTGCTGTTTGTTACTGTATTATTATTTTGTTAGAGATTTTTTTTTATATTATAGTTTTAAGTTTTTGTTGTTTCAGTTTATTTTAGTACTTAAACTAAACCAAAATGTTTTTTTTTTTCTATATTGTATTTCATTTTAAGTAATAATGTGTTTTAAGTTTCAGTTTTACTTGATGCTAATATCTCTGCTGCTAGCATATTGCGTGTTATGATTTCTCTTATTCATATTTCTACGAGTGGTCCGTTACCTCATCCTCCATGTGGTTTCTGACATTTTTCTTATTTTTATTAATCTCTCAGCTTTTTTTTGTGCTAAAGTTCAGTATAGAGCTGAAAAAAAACACGCATTTATGATAAATATGTAAACTGCATGTATAATGCAAATATAATAAACACATGGATGCATGTATAATAATCATAATTTGACTAATATAAGATGATGTGTTAGAGTCATGTTTTGTCATGTTGTGAGCGTCAGGTTTATAGTCAGAGCGAGTGAGTTATAAACACCAGCCTGACAGACCTACTGTACATATACACTCCTGTCTCCAACCGTACAGAGCCTTTATTTATTAAGCACTGAACACTGTGGCCTGAAGATCACACATCACGTTCACATCTGTTTGTCTGACATGTATTTGTGTCAGTTTTGCTGTTTCATTGACTTGGTGTTGTAGTTTTTAGGTTGTTAATGTGTTTTTGTGAATCTACACACTACACAATGATTTTCTTATCCAGCGTTTTTATCTTGTTAATCAGTAATAACATCTAAACAATTTTGTTTTAAGAATAAATCAAACTAAATTTTGTGACATTCATGGTTAAAAACAAAAACAAACTTAGACGACTTCTTTTTTTTTGTCAAGTACATGTATCTTGTTTGAAGGGTTTTTTTTTATATAATTTTACTATAAAACAAGATAAGTTTACTTAAGAATCTAAATATTACTTAAGATATTAAGACTTGTTTTCAAACAATACTTTTGAGTTTGTGTGTTTTAAATATAAACTAGATTTAGAGATTTATGCTTAAAACAAGAACAAATTTATACTTCTAGATATATTTAGACTTAAAATATATGTATTTAAAAATCTTGTGCAGTTTTCTTATCAAGTAAATGTATAAATGTTTTATGAGATAAATGTACTTAAGAACCAAAATATATTATGTTTATGTGTGTTTAAAAAAATCAAGCTAAATTTTGTGAGATTTATGCTTAAAACAAGAACAGACTTTGACTTAAAGATATATATTTTTAATTGTATGCAGTTTTCTTATCAAGTAAATGTACCTTGCTTTATTTTTAGGTTTTTTGGAGATATTTAAAAAAAAAAAAAAGATTAATTTACTTAAGAACCAAAATATATGAAGTTTATATGTGTTTTAAAAGTTTGTGGGATTTATACTTAAAACAAGAACAAACTTAGACTTAATTCACAAAATATTTTAATAGTTATTTTGAAACTTGTGCAGTTTTCTTATGAAGTAAATGTGTCTTCTTTCATTTTTAGGTATTTTTCAGGTATTTTCCCTATAAAACAAGGTGTTAAAAAAAAAAAAAAAAAAAAAAAAATTATATAGTTTATATGTGTTTAATTAAATATCAAGCAACATTTTATTTCAATATATATTTTGAAACTTATGCATTTTTCTTATGAAGTATGTATTTGTTTAATTATTTAGGTATTTTTGAGATGTTCACTATACAAGTTAAATTTACTTAAAACCCAAAATACAGTTTGTAAGTGTTAAAATAAATCAAGCTAAGTTTTGTGAGATTTACACTTAAAACAAGAATAAATTTAGGCTTAATTCAAGACATACTTTGAAAATCTCATGCAGTTTCCTTAAGTAAATGTATCTTCTTTCATTTTTAGGTATTTTTCAGGTATTTTCCCTATAAAACAAGGTGTTATATGTGTTTAACTAAATCAAGCTAAATTTTGTGAGATTTATACTTAAAACAAAAACAAACTAAGATTTAAAGATATATTTTGAAAATCTTATGCGGTTTTCTTGTAAAGTAAATGTGTCTTGTTTTATTTTAGGTATTTTGGAGATTTTCTCTATAAAACAAGATGCATTTACTTAAACAAAATATATGAAGTTCATGTGTTTAAATAACTCAAGCAAAATTTTGAGATTTACACCTGAAACAAGAACAAATTTAGGCCTAATCAAGTAAATTGTTGGGGTATTTGAGATATTTTTTCTATAAAACATGGTCAATTTACTTAAAAAATAAAAAAAACTTAAATTAAAACAAGAACAAACTTAGACTTAAAGATATATTTTGAAAAATGTTTTTTCTTATGTCTCTTACTTTAAGTATTTTTATTAAGTATTTTAATAAGCATTTTTTTATATTTAAAATTTTTTTCATCAAGTATTATTATTTTCAGAAAAAGATGTTATTTAGGTTTTACTGGTTTAAGTATGAAGTAAAAAGGACTGAGGCGTTTGTTCGTTATTGCAGTTTTGGCATCACTGAAGTCAGCGAAACTTCAGAAATCTTGCAGAAACACACACACACACACACACACGTGTGAACCAAGCCCCTGATCTGTTTATCAGAGAGTTTGAGGTTTAGCTGTTTCAGCTTTAGCTGGCGGGTAAAATACCAGCCGCTCTTTTGATAGAAACCCCTTTATCACCCCGTTGTCTTTTTCAGCACTGAAGAACACACATATTTGCTCTTACATCTCAACTTTCCCATAAAGCGTTTTATTGAGCGCGCGTCACCAAAGTTAATCGTGCAAAATTGTTTATCTAAAAACAGACAATTAACTACAGTAAAATGAGGCCTATTTATCCTGGAAATTAGAGTTTAATTATATCAATACTCACATTAATTATCTGCTCACTGTGGCTCTATGGTCAAGCACATTATTGGCTCTCGGACGGCGCGGCTTGTGTGCTAAACAATAAAGCTTCATAAATTAATATGCTTAGCAGCTATAAATAGTGTTTGCGTTAGATGCGTGTGTATGAAAGGCTGTAGCATATGTAATTACTGTATCGTGCATGCAGTTAATCCTATACAATGCTCGCCGCTGTCCATCTGTCAGATGCGCAAATGTGTCGTATTTCATGGGGCTGTGGAGGAATTCTGGGGGATATTTCGAGGCAGGGATTCTGGTCGTTTGAGGTGTGTTTGTGCTTTGGGTGTAATATAATGATTTAATTGACTTTAAGTATTTACAGTTATGCAATACTTTCCTGAGCAGCATTTCAGAGGAAAGCTTAAATGTTTCACGGAATAAAAATTACAGAAACAGCCTTTTTTTTTTTTTTAGCAGATTGTTCATGTTGCTCTTTTCCATGTAATGAAAATCAATGGGGACTGGGAATGTCAAGCTCCAAAAAAAATAAATAAATAAACACACAAGACGGCAACAACAACAAAAAAATACAACAGTTTTATGTTATATTTCAATACTAGTTTTTTTGTTTTGTTTTTGTTTTTTTTGTGCAAGAAACAAACTAAAATTTAATTTTTATTCACAGAAAAATCCAAGAAAAAAGTCAAGAATACAGTGTTCCAATACAAGGTCTTAATGTAAAGTACTTTACGTGTGCTTTTTCCCATAGAACACAAAATGAGAGGTTAAGCAGAATGTTCACGTTGCTCTTTTTCATGCAATGAAAATCAATGGGGACTGGGTCTGACAAGCTCCAAAAACAACAACAACAACAACAAATGTTTTATGTTATATTTCTAAGACTTTTGACTAACTTTTTTTGCAAAAAAAACAAACTGAAATTCCATCGTTATTCACAGAAAAGTCCAAGAAAAAGTGAAGAATACAGTGTTACAATACAAGGTCTTAATGTAAAGTACTTTACACATGTTTTTGCTGTAGAACACAAAATGAGAGGTTTAGCAGAATGTTCACGTTGCTCTTTTCCAGTGAATGTCAATGGGGACTGGGTCTGACAAGCTCGAGAAAAAAAAAAAAAAAAAAAAACACAACGAAAGTCTGAAGTTATATTCCAAGAATTTTGACTAGTTTTTGTGCAAGAAACAAACTGAAATTTCATCATTATTGACAGAAAAATCTAAGAAATAGCAGAATGTTCATGTTGCTCTTTTTCATGCAATGAAAGTTAATGGGGACTGGGTCTGACAAGCTCCAAAAAAAAAAAAAACAACAACAAAAGTCTTGTTATATTTCTAAGACTTTTGACTAACTTTTTTTTTTTTTTTTGCAAGAAACAAACTGAAATTCCATCGTTATTGACAGAAAAATCCAAGAAAAAGTCAAGAGTACAGTGTTCCAATACAAGGTCTTAATGTAAAGTGCTTTTACATGTGCTTTTTCCCATAGAACACAAAATGAGAGGTTTAGCAGAATGTTCACGTTGCTCTTTTTCATGCAATGAAAGTCAGTGGGGACTGGGTCTGACAAGCTCCAAAAACAACAACAACAAATGTCTTATGTTATATTTCTAAGACTTTTGACTAACTTTTTTTGCAAAAAAAAAAAAACTAACTGAAATTCCATCGTTATTCACAGAAAAGTCCAAGAAAAAGTGAAGAATACAGTGTTACAATACAAGGTCTTAATGTAAAGTACTTTACACATGTTTTTTGCTGTAGAACACAAAATGAGAGGTTTAGCAGAATGTTCACGTTGCCCTTTTCCATACAATGAAAGTCAATGGAGACTGGGTCTGACAAGCTTATAAAATGCCAAAATAACACCATAAAAATAGCTTTGCAAGAAAAGTTCTAAATTCCAAAAAACCCTGAAATTTCATTGGTATTGACAAAAAAAATCCCTCCACCACAGTTCTTACATGTCACTTCCACATATTTAAATTTGTCACACCACGATCGGCTACGAGACACGCGAAAACCTTTTGAAATGACTCGCTGAAGGGTTCAGTGGTAATCATTCGTGGATCATCCCTTAAAGGGTTACCAGCTCAGATCTTTAACCACTAGGCCACATCAACGTCCAAACAAATCATCATCTCTGCAATTTGTGGCTCATTCACTGTCATGATTGATGTCAACTTTACATCACCTGTGACTAGACTCGCTCCCCGATCTCTGTGATCCATCGCACACCGTGATTAGTCACATGAGACAGGAAGTAATGGCCACGTCGTGATTTGAGGAGCAGCGCTGACTGATGGCTGTTCATTAACACAAGTGTTGAGATCCTATCAGATCCATCTGTCATTCACGCAGAGATTGGGCAGATCTCATGTCTCTATCACAATGACATTTATGAGTCATTTCTTAAAAAAAAATCTTGATTCTAGATTTACATAAATCATGGAAAAAAACTAATGAAGATGTGAAAGGTGTGAAAAAAACAAGGTCCTAAGTTGTGAAATAGAACTAGCTTTGGAGCAGTTACATAAGTACCATGCTTTAATAGAGTAAACATAAGTGCGGACTGAATGTAATGTTTTAAGACACTACAGAATAATTGCAAAATGTATAATAGCGTAAATTTACATTAAATGCAATTAGCTGAACTTTAGAGTGTTTTTTTTTTTTGTTTGTTTGTTTGTTTTTTGAGCCACTTAAGTAGGATTTGAGAGCATCTAGTAATTTCATGATTACTACTTCTGCTAATCGTACTGACTGGTACTGGTAAACTAAAATATACTGAAACCTGTATTCTGTAGTCTTAAATATATTTGTAAATACACATTTATAATGATGAAGTTGCAGTTTAGTTCAATTAAAAATATTGCAAAGTACTTCAAGTGATTTAGTATGTTAGTCAACACATCAAAATAGTTATTTCTTTAAATCTTGACAAACCATGATTTAAAACATGAAGAAAAACGGACAAGTACAGTCATCATAAGACAACATTAACATAATGCAACACAAGATACAGTACAACTCAATATATCAAAATAATGTAACAGCAATGGAGAACAAATACAATGTAACATTACACAGCATGGAACGTAGTGTAACACAACATACGGTACAATGTGATGTAACATATAGCATAATGCAACAACGCAAAACAAATACAGTGTAACATTACACAACATAGTGTAAGACAACATACAGTACAACATGGTGTAATAAAGATGTATCTATGGCATAATGCTACTATGTAGAACAAATAAAAGGATGTAATGTTATACAACATGATGTAACAAATGTAACAATATAGAATAATGCAACAACGTAGAACAAATACAATGTAACGTTACACAACAACACTGAACATAGTGTAACACATTGTACGGTACGACATGGTGTAACAAAGATGTATCTGTAGCATAATGCTACTATGTAGAAAAAAATAAAAGAATATAACATTATGCAACATGATGTAGCAGATGTAACAATATAGAATAAGGCAACAATGTACAACAAATACAATGTAACGTTGCACAACATATCATGGAATATAGTGTAACACGACATACATTACATTATGTAACAAAGTGACAATGTGGCAGTGTAACAGAATGGATACATTAGAGCGTAACACCACATAACAACACAACATAAAATAACACAACGTGCAAATTAACATGATGTAACTAACTGACAACGTGGTGGTGTAACAGAACAGATATGTTGGAGCGTAACACACCATAACAACGTAACATTAAATTCCAACACATGTAATTTAACATGATGTAACAAAGCATCAAAGTGGTGATGTAACACAACAAATACATTGGAATGTAACAGCACAACATAAAATAACACAATGTGCATTTTACTATGATGTAACAAAGCATCAGTGTGGTGATGTAACAGAACAACTACACTGGAACATAACACAACATAAAATAGCACATGCAATTTAACATGATATAATAGTGTCAACGTGGTGATGTAAAAATGAATACACTGGAACGTTACAACATAATGCAACATAAAATAGCACAACATGCATGTAACAAAGTGATTTAAGAAATGTAACATTATATGGCTTAGCACAACATAATGTAACAACATAACATTACAAATGAGAATAATGCAATGTAAAGTAACAACATTAGGGGATGTAATATAAGTTAGATAACAATGTAAAACAAAGCAATGTAACAGCAAAACATAATTTAAAAAAATAGGCTTCACGTGATAAAATCTAAATAAACTTATTTATATAAAACATGTAATATATCAGAAAAATAGTCCCTTAAGGTAACAACTGTACAGTTATGGCGTTTTACAAAATTGTACAATCATGTGATTTACATTTACATTACAAAACAAAGTATAATGTCAAGTAAGGTGACATTATGTAAAGCCACCTAATGTTACACTACATCATGTGACATGGTAATGTGATGTAACAACATTTAGCAGCTTAATGTAATGTAACACACTGTAACGTTTGAAAATGCACCTTTCCAGCCCAGACCACAGAAGATATAGCCAGCTAATACATATAGAAATAAAAAGACTAGTGAAACAATGTTCAACAACTGTAATGCAGAAACAAAAAGATTGAATAGATTGTGTCTTATTGTTTCCATCAAGTGCTTATCAGCATAACCACGTCAATCTCTGGGAAATGATGAGATTCTATTACGACAAGTGATGCTCACATTTCTATAGGCGGGATCAATCATAAAATTAGTCACTGTCATTGGGACTTTCCTTTTATATCAAATGATTAACAATGATTTAACTACTGAACACGTAACAAGTACAGTGTGATTTGTGGATTTGCGTGTGTGTGTGTGTGTGTGTGTGTTTTTTTTTTTGTTTTTTTTTATAGAGTTGTGATAAATGCGGGCCTTTCTGTCGGTGAAATCGCAGTACAGTATGCCATCTAACGAGGTGACGATGGCATAAATTCCTCTTTTTGGAGTCGTGATGAGTGTGTGATGTCACTGTAATCAGTTAATCCAGCCACACACGATCACATTATCCACGGCAGTGGACGCGGCTCTCCGTCTCTCCGCAGGAGGATGTGCGGGAGCGACGGCCACTGGCGTTAATGGCTTTTTAAATGTCACCGAATGTCATGGAATGATGAAACGGGAATCGGTTATCCCAGGTCGAAGTGATCATCTCCCCCGTTCGCTTTCTTTCACTCGTGTTTCCTGTTCCTGTCTCTCTCTCTCTCTCTCTCTCTCTCTCTCTCTCTCTCTCTCTCTCTCTCTCTCCGTCTGTCTCGCTGAAGGACTCCAGCACGCGGCAACGGCGCAACTTTCACCGACGCTGATGTCAGCATGATTTATACAGCAAACACACACACACAACAATAGAGGAGAGTGTGTGTGGCTGTTCTTACACCAGTAGTGTGTGATAGTGATTTATTGTTTGCTTTTGCTCGTGTGTGTCTCACTGCGTGTTTCCGGATTAAGAATTTTGCTTCTTTTTCTTCACCTTTTTATTTTTTCTTTCACCTTTAATATTTTCTTTTTTCACCTGTCTTTAAGTTCTTTAATTTTCTTTCCTTTTACCTCACACTATTTAGTATTTTTATTTATTTTATTAACTTCCCTTTCCTTTTCTATGCACTGCCTTTTTTCCGTCATGTGTCCGTTAGTAAAGTGGTTACTCATACTGCCATGGCTTTGCCATCTATAATTCATAATATTATTCATAACTTCTTATATTCACCTATAAGACGTACAAAGTGATGAATTCCTGCAAATGCAATTATAATATAACACATGCAATGAGAGAAAAAGAGTAATCCAGACTCCTTAGTGTTTTTCATACTAAAATATGCTGCTTGCATGTGAATGGATGTATTGCTACCCCATCCTGCCAACCATATAAACACATCACACTGCATTACATTAACACGCATCTTAAAATCAGTGCAGTAAATTATAGTTTTGATTTTTGTAGTTATAGAAATTCTGCTCCCCACTGCAAAGTAATACAAAGTTTAGCTCTGACGGCAAACTCTGTGAATTTCCCAGTGTGATTCATCATAGAGTATGACAAGGTGTGAGCGAATCAGAAAATATGGGCATATGCTGTATATAGTCGAAGCAAATATCTACAGAGAATGAATACGGGACATCTGATCCCAGAGCAGCCTTACAGAGACATAAGGTTTTAATAATATAGGGCGTGATAAAATTGTCATGGATGTTTTTTCGAAGTTTTATCGGGCTGCTTTCCCTTGATGCGTAATATGTTGGTGGTTTGACTGTCCCAGGACAGGATGTACAGAACAGTGCAGAGGGTGCCTGTATTTTCAGGTTTTGAAATAAACATTTAGTTCATGCATTTTTGCAGTCCTTGCAAAAATTATTACAAGCACACCTTGACACACGCATTTTATATATATACTGTATATATATATATATATATATATATATATATATATATATATGTATATGTATATGTATATTTTCAAACTTTCAGATAGCATATAACATAGGTTATAATAATATTAAAAATTCAAATCCAGATTTTGATTTTGAA
>JAHKKF010523084.1:13727-26016 GCA_019740295.1 Labeo calbasu | reverse complement strand
ATATACCAAATAATACTGCTCCAGAAGGAGCATTTAGTGAAGTAATGACCAAATTGAAAAACTTAAGGGTGGAAGTTAAAGCAAATGCTGGAAGAGATGATCAGATGTGGGATTGGTTTGATCTAAAGTTAGGAGCATGGGGAGCATGGTTAGCTAAATTGGGAATGTTTTTAGGAGTTTCAGTATTGATAGGAGGATTATTGCTTTGCTGTGTAATTCCTATATTGAGGTCACTGGTTGTCAAAGCCACAGCTAAGCAAATGCAAATGTTAAGAGCTCAAGATAAGAAATTGATTCTTGAAAATAACCAAAAGATATGTTATCAGGACTGGTTATATAAACCAAACTGGGAGTCACAAACACTGACAAATGACGGAGACTCTTGTACCTCAAATGAGGACGAAGATGAAGTATAAACATGAACCATACCCTGGGTGTAAGTGCTAGCCTAACCTCTCCCCAAAGGGTGGCCCTCTACGATGCGCAAATATCTGGGCTAAAGATCAACTATGCTTTCTTTTGTAATGTTACATTTACATGTTTTACATGTTTTGATTGTATGTGTTGTATTCCACATAACTGTGACAACCACAGGCAAGTGCTGAACCAATTGCACGCTCATGCTTATAACACTATTTTAGTTCAAAAAGTTAGGGAGACAGAATCTTTTACTGCTCCCAGGTCAAGTGTGGGAACAGATGTTTGGTTCTGATTCTCTACCTAAGTGCAGTTGCATAATCTGGTCATTGATAATAAAACTAGGAGACTAACCTTAGCCACTAGATAGTGATAACTGATGAGACTGAATTTTGAAACTGCACTCTGGGTACAGACAAGTGGAGGTGAGACTTAGTAAGTTAATCTAGTAAGATCTTTGTTAATCAAAGTCTGAAGTAAACAGTATAATCAATGTGAATATAGCTATGTGTGTAAGCTACTATTATAATCATGTATCTCTTGTATGTACAGAGGGCCTGCAGAAGGACATAAAGAGGCCCAGAAAAGAGTGAAATGTGTACTTGAATTAGTTTACCATCATGACCATGTATGTAAGGAGGCATGTGGGAGAATAATCAAGTTATTCAGATACTATGATCACGTTTCCTGAGAAAAATGTACACATTGTATAGGGGTAGAAGGACTATGTTAAACAACTTGTGGAAACAACTGTATAAAAGAGTGTGCAGACACAGATTCTGAAGATGCTCTGCAGAGTCTCTGACCTTTGTTGTCTCTGCCAATAAAGTCTATCTTCTGGCATCAAAACCTCAAGACTTCAAGTGATTTCTCACAGAACTACTGACCGACTACGCCACCTAGAGTATAACTGAGACCCCAGGAACTCACTATTAAATTTGATACGTTATCAGGGGATGGAACAGTGGGAAAACACCAACAAAAGACTCAAGCACAAAACTATTACAATCAGTGGATCAAAAATGATAAAGAGTTAAAAAGTCCAAAGTCCCAAGTCCAAGCTCAGCAAGTAGTCCAAGTTAAAAGCGATTCCAGCTGAACAGCAAAGTCCACAGTTATTGTCCTTTTATTGTCATTTCCCACGAAGACAACAGGGATGACGTGCTGGAAAATAAGAAAACATCTGCCAGTGTCTAGTATACAAATCTCACAGCACTCAATTTCCAGGCAATTTATCAGTCTATTCGGTAGAAGTAACACTAACACTTAAGAATCGGCACTCAGTTAAAAAGATCATCCAATCCAATCATAGACTCGTTCACTTCCTTTGAGGGTGATTGACGAAGTAAGCTAGAAAGCCGCCACTAGATCGAAATCAATGGGAAGTTACTCACAGCGCGACCGGACAGCAACCCTGTCATCCAGACTAATGTAGTCGCGTGCAGAAGAAATCACATCCGTTCCACTCTCGTCGTCACAGCATCCACGGTAAACTTTTACAGCCGCACATCCAACCGGCTCACGTGCTGCTCGCTCGACGGTGCTCCGTGAACCACTAACTCCGTATGTATTCAATCACAGGGCATATATACCCTCACAACCATACGCCATCTCGCCACCTGCGAATCACCCACAGTCTTTCTTGCTCGTCCTCTCCTGAAGCCGATTCCAACTTCAGTCGCGCAGTGCTGCCACCCATGTCCTAGTCGCAGCTACTCTTTTATCGGGGCACAAATCCAACTCTAATCCACCACCCAGCTTTCGTCATTAATTCAATTGGAAACAGAGGTGTGGCTTGAGATACTGCTTACAACGAAGGAAAAAAAGTAATACACAGCAATCCACAGCAACACAAATCACAACAATCCAAAGTAAACATGCATAAATACAAATGTATAAAATTCATCATGCAACACCATTAATTCTCTCCTTATCACACATACAAACTCAAAACTGCAAGAAATTAAGTCAGAATTATGAGATAAAAACTCACAATTGCTAGAACTAGTCACAATTCTGAGATTAAAAACAGGCAATTCTGTCTTTTTTCTCACAATTGCAAGTTTATATCTCACAGTTCAGAATTGCATGATATAAACTCGCAATGGCATGTTATAAAAGTCACAATTGCAAGAAAATAAAAAAATAAAAACAGACAAAAATAATGTAAATGTTATAAATACCCATATGAAAGAAATGTCGCTTCCTTTGTCTTTAATATGAAAAAATTTAATTGGGACGGATTTGTGCTGTACAGACAACATATACACATATACATAGTATCATAAAAATAAAAATATATAACGGTTCCTTATAACGACTGGTTGTGCAATTATTACATTAATAGTTACATAATGTGAGAGCTTAACCATTATTAAAAATAAGTGATACAAATGACCTCCTGGCCTCCAGTGCTTTTATGCCCTTAATTTTGGCAGTATTACTTCATACAGTAGTTCTCTATCATCAGCAAAAAAAAAGAAAACAAAAAAAAAACTTCAAAACACTATGATGCATGATACTTCGTTAATGCAGAACTTAACATTTGCAAGAATACAACTTCACAGAACCTGTAACAGCAAAATCCTTATAGAAAAAAACTGTTTAAATTGAAGTGAAGTGCAAGACAGAAAGTAAAGGTCTTCAACGTGGCTGCTGAGGACGGTGTAGTAAGACCTCCACTGGACCAGAGGGCAGTTTCTTTATGAGGTTCCAAGCCTCAAGACGCATCATGCCCACCAAACTCTGACCTTCCACCTCTAACAGCTCATCACCAGGAAACACTTCATTGGCTGGTCCACCTGGAAACAAGTAGTAGACCTTATTGCTATGGAGGAATTGCTATGGAATAAGACCATTTTGTGCTGTAATGTGCAGGAGGGATAACAACAGCAAGAAGGTGTGAGGTAATCAGCAGTAATTGGTGAGATCATATGTGACCCTGGACCACTAAACCAGTCATAAGGGTCAATGTTTTGACATTGACATTTTTCCATTGATGTATGTTTTGTTTTGGATAGGACAATATTTGGCTAAGATACAACTATTTGAAAACCTAGAATCTGAGGGTGCAAAAAAAAGATTGAGAAAATCGCCTTTAAAGTTGTCTAAATTAAATTCTTAGCAATGCATATTACTATTTAAAAATTAAGTTATGATATATTTGAAAATATCTTAATGGAACATGATCTTTACTTAATATCCTAATGATTTTTGGCATAAAAGAAAAAAAAAAACAAGTTTGACCCATACACTGTATTGTTGGATATTACTACAAATATACTCGTGCTACTTAAGACTCGTTTTGTGGTCCAGGGTCACATACGAAAATGTTTCTTTTCACAGACTTCTTGCATAATTGTGTTGAATGGGATTGCTTTAAATCAAGACACAGTGGTCTTACCACGGAATATTTTTTGTACAGTGAGAGGTTTGTCTCCTGAGCTGGATCCCACCCCTCCTTCCAAACTGAAGCCAAGATCAGAGCTGGACTTGTTCAGAATCACACGGACTTTGCTGCCTGTAGGGGGCGTACACATACAAAGTATCAACATCAGATTGCACAGGAGCTGCAATCACACATTTTTATCTCACCTGCATACAAGGTAAGGCAACTTAATCAGTATTCTTATCAAATAACTTGCAACCTTCCCTAGATGTTGATTGATTACCAGATGCTTGTAATTCATAATAACCACCACGTGAATATGTACAGCTGAGGTCAAACGTTTGCATCCCCCTTTCAGAATCATTAATAATGTTAATTATTTCACCAAAATAAGAGGGGTCATACAAAATGCATGTTATTGTTTATTTAGTACTGATCTGAATAAGATATTTCACATGAAAGATGTTTACACACAGTCCACAAGAGAAAATAATAGTTGTACTTTATAAAAAGTTTACATTCCCTTAATTCTTAAAAAATTCTTGTTCCTACCTGAATGATCCACAGATTTTTTTGCTTAGTGATGGTTGTCCCTTGTCATGAGTCACTTGTTTGTCCTGAACAGTTAAACTTTCCGCTGTTCTTCAGAAAAAATTCTTCAGGTACCACAAATTCTTTGGTTTTCCAGCATTTTGGTGTATTTGAACCCTTTCCAACAATGACTGTATGATTTTGAGATCCATCTTTTCACACTGAGGACAACTGAGGAACTCATATGCAACTATTACAGAAGGTTCAAATACTCACTAATGCTCCAGAAGGAAAAACCAGGCATGAAGAGCCAGGGGGTGAATACTTTTGAAAAGTATGGCGATGTGTACATTTTTCTTATTTTGCCAAAATGTCATACTTTTTCATTTAGTACTGACCTTCAGAGGCTACGGAAGATGTTTCCCAGGAGACAAAATAAGTTAAATTTACCCCGATCTTCAAATTCAAAAAGTTTTCACCCCCCGACTCTTAATGCATCGTGTTTCCTTCTGGGCATCAGTGAGCATTTGAACCTTCTGTTCAACAATTTGTGGGACCTGAAGAATTTATTTCCGAAGAACAGCAGGCAGTTCAACTGTTCAGGACAAACAAGGGACTTAGGAACAACTATCACTAAACAAAAAAACAGCTGTGGATCACTGAGGTAACAACACAGTAATAAGAATCAAGGGAATGTAAACTTTTTGAAACGGGCCATTTTTATAAAGCACAACTATTATTTTCTCTTGTGGACTGTGTGTAAACATCTTTTATGTGAAATATCTTATTAATTTTAGTTCTAAGTAAACAATAACATGCATTTTGTATGATCCCTTTTATTTTGGTGAAACAATGAACATTTTTAATGATTCTGAAAGGGGGTTGCAAACTTTTGACCTCAACTGTCTTCCCTCAGTCCATCACTCACCAGTGATTCCTGTTATTTCAGTGGCTTCCTTTCTGCTGTTCCCACTCTGAAGGACAACCACCGCCATGCCCTGCCCTCTTGCTTTTCTCAATATACGCAGAGCCTCCAAATGGGCGGAGTTCTGCAGGGCAGAGCCATTGATTGACAGCACCTGAGCTCCCTCAAAGATAGAGCCTTCCTGTGCTGCTACTCCACCTGGTATCACTCGGTGGACCTAAGAGATGAGATTTGAATGAAACACCACTCTCAAGTTAAAGTCAAATAGCAATGCCCCAAAAGTCAAAAATGTACAGGCATTGTGGTGTATTTTAAGCTACTGCTTTTTGTACTGACTTTTGTTTGACCGTCTGTATCTGTTTCTATTAGTCATGTTTGTGCATTACAGCATTCAGTGATACTCACCGTGACCGGTTTATTCTGATCCACTCCACCTGCCAAGGTAAATCCTAAGCCACTCCCCACCTCCTTGTGTAACACAACCACTTGCACATCTTCATATTTCTGTCATAAGTCAAGGTACAAGTTATAGTAGCAAAAGGAAAAAGTCTCTTTTATTTCTTTATATATAAAGTGGTCTTTGTATATTAATTTTGTAACAAAATGTAGGTAGTATGATAGTTTAAGTGTATTTCGTTGTCAAATTATAACTTTTACACATTAAAAATATATGTATATAACATTTACCTGCAGAGTGTCATCTCCCAAACCCTTGACGTCATCCAGTAAGCGATCCAGTTCATCAGTGCTCAACAGAGTCACAGAAGAGAAGGCTGAGATGTCTGAGCTCAAGGACGCAGTGCGTCTGGATGGCAATTCTTCATCATCCTCTGACAACCAACCATCTGATGGTTTGTAGTCCACCCCACCATAATTGCATAGTTCCATAAAACTAAAAGGCAAACATGGAGAAAGAGAGAAAAAATTAAATGTTTACTGGGTAACCTGTTGGTTTATGCATGTGAAATAAGCTGACAGTTACCTCAGAGAGAAACTTTTGCGATCTGATTGGCTCATGTTGCTTGTGATGGTCACAGATGACTCTCCTGAGTCAGAGTCTTCTTCTGTGTCTGTTTCTTCATCATCATCATATTCTTCTTCATCAGAGCTCCACCTAGCTATGCTAGGAGTCACTGTGGTCAAATCCTTTCTTGTTATTTCATAGTTGTTATTATTAGAATTATTGAGTGAGGAATATGTTGTCTTTATAGGAGAAGAACTTTGAAAATTATTAGGCGGCACTTTGGGATACGTACCGTTGACTGTTACGGTTCCGGGGCTGCTCTGGTTTTGAATGTTAACTGTGAGAGGGGCTCTATCAGGTGAGTTAGTTGGTGTGTTTTCATCATCAACATCATCATCACCATCATCATCATCAGATATTTTTACATTAATTGATTTCTGCTTTAATAAACTTTTGACGTTTGACTGTTGAGAGACTGATGGGATGGGATGGGGTTTTTCTTCCATTTCCCCAATGTTCATTTTTCCAATGTTTCTAAACTCCGAGTTGGAAGTGATGGTAGAATCTGGTTCATCCATGTGTTTTTTATTCACAGTCCTCCTTTCATCTTCATCTCTCCTGCTGATAACTTGGTCAGTTCTTGATTCTTTCACTTGTTTTAGTGCTGGAGCAGGCTCAACACTCTTTTTGTTTGTCTCCTGATGTTGCTCTAATGTTGGTCTTACTTTGACTGTGGAATTTGAATGAGGAGTCTCACTCTCCTCATTAGAATTACTTTTGCTAAAGAAATTTGTTCTTAGGCTTTCTGTGTCCCCTAGAACACTTTGAAAGTGCAGACCTTTATCAGAATCACTCTTCTTCAGTAGAGCCAGAGGCTTGGGGTGCTCTGGTACAGATAAGACCCTCCTCATGCGAAGAAACTCCGGTGTGCTTTTGCTTTGTCGAGCCAAAGATTCAAACATGCTGATTGTATTCTTCACAGATTCTGAGGACGGCAATCGTGACTTTTCTAGCACACCTTCTCCTCTCCTTCCTTCAGTTTTACCTGTGAAGACATCATCTTTCTCTTCCTCTTTATGGATTTCATTGTGTGCTGCAAGTGGATATTTGGGCTGGGTGGTGCCATCTTGCAAACCACCAGCATACTTCTTTTCGATGTCCGGTCTTTTTGTAGTCTCTTTATCTGATTGTTTGTCTGTCCCAATTTCCTCCTTGATTCCTCCATAAGTGGTAAACAAGTGTTTGACACCCTCACTAGAGATGCTTGAACTACTGTCTGAACCTGCAGACTGGTTCCTGCGAGGACTGCATTCAGCAGTTGCTGCCAGTCTACTCCTGGTCCGTTCTAAGGACTGGCTACAATACTTTGGAGACCCTGTAAACCCTGGTTTGCTTGTCTCTTCATTGTCTTCAGGCAGAAGTGACTGAGCTGTTTTGACAGAAGATGTTTCTGTACTCCATTTAGGCTTTGTTGACACTGAAAAACGTAATCCAGAGGAATTGTTCCTTTGATCATTTCTGTTCTCCCTGTCGGTAGAGGGTTCTTGCTTCGGATCAAAGTAAGGTTTTGAAAACCCTCTAGGGAATGTTCCTGCTTTTTCTATATTGTAAGCAGGTTTCCCCTGTTGGCTGTCAGTACTATCTGAAGTACCTCCAAACACATAGTCGGTAGTGTATTTTCTGTGACTTGGAGTAGAGTCCACTGTGTTTGATTGATCAGAACTTACAGTATTGCTGCGTTTTAGTCTGACTGAATCCTTCGAGTGTCCATCAGAGTTGGCATCTCCCCCAAACAGTTTTGCAATTCTTTCCGTTATTGTTTGATTTCCAGTTAATTCCTCAGCATTAGAAGACCCTTGCTCTTTGGCCCAGGATCCTATTTTGCTGTCAGTCTGGTCAAGATTTGCTTGACCTTGTTCACCTTGTTGCTGTGCCCAGAGACTGCTACCTTCTCCAACAGAACCTTGGCTCAGTCTTGGCTTCAATCTGGATGGGAGTGACTGGCCACTGTTTGTCCGATCCAGAGCAAAATTTACCCGGTTCATCCTCACAGAAGTAGATCCAGAGATTGGGTGAGCCTTTCTGTCAGCAGTCTGACTGCCTTGATTGGCTGCATTGTAAGTCTGAATCCTCCATGAAACACTACTTGGCTGATTCTCTTGCGTGTGTGAAGTCCCCGTTCTCTCTAAACTATCTCTGGTCCCACTAGTCATCTCAGTTCTGTTGCCATATCCTGCTCTCCAGTCTAAGCTTTTGCTTTTGTTTGTCTGATAAAATCTCCTAAACTCATCTCCTCTGCTCTTGTCACTTGCTGCCAGACTCTTGTCTTCTTGAGTGTTTAACTTCGTAGCGCTCACATCACCCTTCTCAGAAACGATGGGAAGGGTTGAGTCCTTGCGTGTATCCTTACTTAAAGTTTTACCAGTCTCTTTGTCATCAGTGTTAGTGTGGGTATAACTAGCAGAAGAAATACTGGCTTTGTTGAGGTCCTTAGTAGGATCACTTTTCTGGCTTGAGTCTTCAACTTTTCCACCCTCGAAAACAAAGCTTTTTGTCCTGAGGTCCTTGGTAGTGAGTGATTTAGCAGAGCGGATTTTGAATTTAGCAGCTGCAGAGCCAAAAGGCTTTACAGATGACTGGCTATGACTTTGTGCTTCTGTTCCATTGGGTGATTCTGCACCTTCGGTTGGGCTGCTAGCAGTGTCTGATTCAGAAAACTGACGTACTAAAGTTCCGGTATGCAAACTCATGCTTTTAAACGACGCTGAGTGCCACACCGTGTATTCATTACAGTAGGAACTGAAGGCTGGTTGCTAACATTTTCAGCAACTTGTTTAAAAATGTTTATTTCTTTTTGCTTGTAATGACAGGCTGTATTTTCCTACTGTCATTATACAAGCTGGAATAAATCTGTTTGTAACCCAGGGAGGTGGAAGAGACCCGCTAACTTCAGCTTGACTCTGATGCTCTTCTGACAGATGTTTCTCGCTCTCTGGATCCAAAACGAGCTAGTAATGGTATAGGTACTCTCTGGTCCTTATCTTGATCTGTCATTTAAAGGCAATAACAACATGTGGAGGTTAGATTTAAACAAATTAAGTTTAAAAAATACTTCAGTTGATTCTTTTCTGAATGGATCATAACACTGCTACTATGGCTTGAACTTACAACCTGGCTCAGACCTTTAATCACTAAGTTATACCATCTCCCAAAGTATACATACTTCATTCTAGTCCCTCGGGATTTCAACATACTGAAACTCTGCATTTATTACAACGAGAGTCCATAAATCTCCACTGGGCATATGGGATTCGTACCCTCATATGTAAACATGAAAGAAACTCCAGACGAACGGCTGTAAATCAGAAACATCTCGAAAATGTTTAAAAAAATCAATGAGTCTGCGTGTGTATATGTGGGCACTTCATTGTATGTTTACTCTGACAGCATTCTTGATGATACTTGTCACACTCTTGAGTTTTTACAAAACCTGATACGCAGTCAGATAACAGGTCAAACACACCAGACTACAATCCTATCTAACACCACATGTGTTACAGAGTCAGAGTCCACACGTTGTTAAAGGTACACGATTCCTTCTCAGGGTGAATAAACAATATGGAATATAAAGGATCTATAGGTTTATTTAATCTCAGATCTGTGAATAATGTCATTTAGCCTAGGAGGAAGTCTGCACCCTGTCTCTTTTACACACCCACGATTATTCAAAGCAGCACACTGAAATTCATTCAGACACTTCAATAAGATCTGATAATAGTCACATGCAATCAAGCAAGCACTGATGTACAAATCTGCGTACAAATCAGTTTAAACCCTCTTTATGCAATGTTGAATTATTAGTTAAATTGCTGTTTAAATCAGGACTTTGCAGTGGTCTTTTCCAGATTTGTTTGCCCTACCTCGTTCTGTTGTAAAGACTGCTTTTGTTATCCTAAACTGAACATTTATGTACGTCAAAAGCTGTTTAAAATAAAAGACATGAGCAAACAGCAAGCAGAGATAGAGTGGACGAAGGAGGAGGAGGAGTGACGTACACCTTCCAGGAGTGCAAATACAGATCTGATGAGAATAAACCTGAACTGATTGAAAACAAATTGACTCAGTAAATAGAGGTTGTTACAAGGTTGCTCATAACCACAAATTGCCTTGTTCTGCTGCTTTGTAATACACAGATATGGATGCAAAATAAGGTTACCAGTCCTGTATGATTGCTACATTACAGACTTTCAGAGGAAAACAGGTCAGTGTCAGTTTACAGAAACACCTGTTCTCCCATGGCACACGCACTTGCGTAACAATGACCATACACTTTACCTATCTAGCCATACATGAGTTTTAGCTCTTTAAACAGAAATAACGTACCTTAGAGGACTGCAGTGTCTCTTAGCTGTTTGAGAGAACAGGTGTTCCCCATCCTGCCTTGTGCCTCTAAACTCTCTCTCACTCCTTGCAGTCTGTCATTTTTCGATGATGCATTTCTACTGTAATAAGAACTTGCTTGACTGGTTTGACATGCTTACCCATTTCCACCCCCTTTGATTGTTGTGCCTTCCTCTCTCATTTCCCTACCTCTTTCTCTCCTCCCCCGTCTCTTTCTGTCTGCCTCTTTCTTTTTCTCCTTCCATCTATTTGTGTCTCAGTTTCTTTGTCTCATACACACATACACACCTGTCAACATGCACACCCTTCACGTCTAATGAGAACATTCCTGGTCCATGGTTTCTTGGTGACTCAGTAAGTGTTAAAGGGTAGAGTAAGAAACTTCTTATGAGAGGCATCTGGTCCTGGAGTTACAAGATTTCTGAATATGAATTCAGAACATACCCAGTGAATTAAAGATGGGCTGACTTTTGTTTGAAACATTTACAGTTGAGGTCAAAAATTTACATACACCTTGCAGAATCTGCAAAAGATTTGAATCTGTTAATTGTTTTCCCAAAATAAGAGGGATCATACAAAATGCATGTTATTTTTTATTTAGTACTGACCTGAATAAGATATGTCACATAAAAGACATTTACATATAGTCCATAAGAGAAAATAATAGTTGAATTTATAAAAATTACCCCTTTCAAAAGTTTGATTCTTTCAATACACTTGATTCTTTATTTTAAGATTTATTTTTGGCGTTTTTATGCCTTTATTTGGAAAGGACAAGTGTAGATGGATAGGATGCGAAGTGGGAGAGAGAGAAAAGGGGATGAGATCAGGAAAGGTCCACGAGCCGGGATTTGAACTCAGGTCACCCGCAGCGCAATGACGCTATATGTCGACTAACCACAAGGCTACTGGCATCGACACATTTGATTCTTAATACTGTGTTTTTACCTGAATGATCCACAACTTTTTTTTTGTTTGTTGTTTGTTTGTTTAGTGATAGTTGTTCTTGAGTGCCTTGTTCGTCCTGAACAGTTAAACTGCCCACTGCTCTTCAGAAAAATCCTTCCGGCCCCACAGATTCTTTGGTTTCCAACATTTTTGTGTATTTGAACCCTTTCCAACAGTGACTATATGATTTTCACACTGAGAACAACTGAGGGACTCATATGCAACTATTACAGAAGGTTCAAATGCTCACTGATGCTTCAGAAGGAAAAACCATGCCTTAAGAGCTGGGGGGTGACCACTTTTTGAATTTGAACATAAGGGTAAATTTAACTTATTTTGTCTTCTGTTCAAACGTTTACACCCCTGGCATCCGTGATGTATCTCAAAATCATATAGTCATTTTTGGAAAGGGTTCAAAAACACAAAAATGCTGAAAAACCCCCAAAAATTGTGGGACCTGAAGGATTTTTCTGAAGAACCGTAAGCAGTTTAACTGTTTAGGACAAACAAGGGACTCATGAACAACTATCGCTAAACAAACAACAACAACAACAAAAAAAAACTTTTGAAGGGGTCATTTTTATAAATTCAACTAATTTTTTCTTTTGTGGACTATTTGTAAACGTCTTTTATGTGAAATATCTTATTCAGGTCAGTACTAAATAAAAAATAACATGCATTTTGTATGATCCCTCTTATTTTGGTAAAATAATTA
>JAHKKF010523084.1:0-13677 GCA_019740295.1 Labeo calbasu | reverse complement strand
TTCAAATACACAAAAATGCTGAAAAACCAAAGAATTTGTGGGACCTGAAGGATTTTTCTGAAGAACAGCAGGCAGTTTAATTGTTCAGGACAAACAAGGGACACACAAACAACTATCACTAAACAAAAAACACAGCTGTGGATCATTCAGGTAAAAGTGTGTGTGAAATTTTGAACAGGGCCATTTTTATAAATTTAACTATTATTTTCTCTTGTGGACTATATGCAAAAGTCTTTTATGCGAAATATCTTATTCAGGTCAGTACTAAATAAAAAATAACATGCATTTTGTATGATCCCTCTTATTTTGGTAAAATAATTAACATTTTGCAGATTCTGCAAGGTGTATGAAAACTTTTGACCTCAAATGTTTGTCCAGTTGTACTTTAAATTTCAGTTAACTCCGGAGATACGCCCATATAGTAGCGTATACTTAGTATAGTAGCTTGTTACATCCATCTGAATAAAAAATGAGGATTATTTTGTTTTCTGTCTTCTTACAGGTGATCCCATTCCACGCATGTGTCCACCAGGCTATTACTGTGATGGCATAGCTGATTATGAGTCTGATGGGCGACCCGGGCCTAGACAATGCCCCCTATTTACATACAGGCCCACGCCTGGGGCAGGAAGCAAAGGAGACTGTCTAACCTGCCCCCCTGGCACTTTTTGTAACTCCACAGGTCTGACAAACCATTCAAAACATACTGTAGTGTATATATAATTTAATATAATATATATAGTGTGTATATAATCATATACTTATATAACAGCTTAATTTCTTTTTCAATATGATGATCTACATTAATTTAAATCTTTGTGTTTCTTTAATGAGTAAACTTTGTTATTATGACACTCCCTAGGGCTCACTGATTTCTCCAGCTTCCTTTGTCCACCGGGTCATTGGTGCAGTGGGACAGGTTTCCCAGTGCCCTGTCCTGCAGGCACCATGAGGGCACAGGCAGGGGCAGCTGCTGTCGGCCAGTGTGAGCCTTGCCCTCCTGGTACCTACTGCCCAGACTCTCGCACCACAGGCCAGCCTAATACAGCAGGCATCCCATGCCGAGCTTCTTACGAATGTCCTCCAGGTAGGTGTGCTTTCTACATGATTGATGTTCACAAATACACAAGTTCATAAAATTCACGTATTATAACTATGAAGTGTAATAAAGTAATCCATCATACAGGCTCAGTGACGGAAACCCCTTGCAGAGCAGGTTCATACTGTAAAACCCAGACAGGAGAACCCACACTGTGTCCTGCAGGATACTACTGTCCTGAAGGATCTCACACCTACAGCTCACCGCAGCAAGTGTAAGCATCAACCTACTAGGGATGTACTATATATTGAACAATATCAGTTATTGTGTGACATTAGAGATTTTTTAGAGATTGATTTTCAAAAATGAAAATTCTGTCATGAATTACCCTCATGTCGTTCCAAACCCATAAGACCTTCGTCCATCTTCGGAACACAAATTAAGATATTTTTGATAAAATCCAAGAGCTTTCTGACCCTGCATATTTCTTTGTACAGATGTACTTTTCCACATTACTGCCCAGCCAACAGCTCTGCCATGCTGTCCTGTCCAGACGGCTGGATGCCGCTGAACACCAGTGGGTTGAGGAAGTCTCAAGAGAGCAGTTGTATGCTGTGTGGGGCCGGCACTTATCGGCCCAGTCGCTCCCCTCACCTCCAGTGCCTCTTCTGCCCTCCAGGACATCACTGCCCTCTGGGTCAGTACTGAAGAGCTCCCATAATACAAACAACAGCAGCACTAATTGATTATGTTGACTAATTTAATGATCTGTTTACTAGGCTCACACCATTATAGTGATCAACCCTGTCCAGTTGGGTACTTTTGTCCACAAGGCAGCTCCGATCCTGTTCCCTGCCCGCCTGGCTCATATGGAAACCGCACTAGTGCTGAATCACTTGAGGAATGTCACAAATGCCCACCAGGGACCTTCAATCACTTGCACGCCCAGAGAGCCTGTTTCCCCTGTGGGAGTTCGTCCACCTCAGATGCAGGTCAGACTGTGTTGTAGGAATCTTAAGGACATTTTCTTAAAGGGATAGCTCACCTAAAAATGAAAATTCTGTCATATATTACTCATGTCGTTTCAAACCCACAAGACCTTTGTTCATCTTCGGAACACAAATTAAGATATTTTTGATGAAATCCGAAAGCTTTCTGACCCTTCGTAGACAGCAATTCTTAGTCATTCTTAAAAAACAAACCAGAGCATGTAATGTCTCTATTTTGTTTAATTTCGTAGGAGCATCCTCTTGTACCTGCATAGGTAAGAACCGTGCGTTTCAGCACTCAGACGGGTCGTGCTTGTGTAAGACCGGTTTTGTCTTCTACAATGAATTAGACTTCAAAAGCTCCTTCGCAGACAGTGAACTCGACTGTCAGCCTGAGGTGAGATGTGTGCACTTTAGCTCCGTGTTTCTTCAGTACATTTGTGTGGTGAGACAGTAAGGAGCTCTTCATTGAGTGTAGGTGAAGAAGCGCTGTGGGGCAGGTCAAGTGAGACTGGCCTCTACGCTGGAATGTGTCGTCCCATCCACCTACTCCTGTAACATCACATGTGGACCTCACGGTGGGACTTTGGATGTAGGGATGGGCATGTAAGTTCACTGTTGCAGTGAGGAGTGAGTCTTCTGTGTATTATAATGTCAACACTGATCATTTACTCACCCCATGTCATCCAAGATGTTCATGTCTTTCTTTCTTCAGTCGAAAAGAAATGACGATTTTTGAGAAAAACATTCCAGGATTTTTGTCCATATAGTTTACTTTAATGGGGATCAATGAAGGTCCAAATTGTAGTTTCATTGCAGCTTAAAAAAAAAAAACGTTTTAACCACAAATGCACATCTTGCACTAGCTCTGCGATGCACATTTACAGCTTCATGCGTTGCACAATCGTGTTGGAAAGGTCACACGCGATTAGTTTTTTGTCTGTGTACTTTGGTTCAAAAAGGTAGGGTAGGGTGAACATCGTTGTTTTATCTTTTTTTTGTTTACTTTCTTTACATGTTCGCTTTGTAAACACTGGGTTGGTACTTTCGCCTGTGTCTTGCATGAGCTGTCCAACGTGATTAAGTAATTCGTAATGTCAAGCTAGTGCAATTTTTTTTAGAAAATGATCGTTTCAGTAGATAATAAGACTCTTATTCTATGGCTGGGATCATGTAGAGCCCTTTGAAGCTGCATTGAAACCACAATTTGGACCTTCAACCCGTTGATCCCAATTTAAGTCCACTATAGAAAAATTTTGGAATGTTTTTTCTCAAAAACATTAATTTGTTTCCAACTGAAGAAAGAAAGACATGAACATCTTGGATGACTTAGGGGTGAGTAAATTATCAGGAAATTTTTATTCTGGAAGTGAATTAATCCTATGGTTTCACATAATGATTTATGGCTAATGATTTTTGTTTATGAGACGTTTATGTGTTGTTTTTCTGCAGTTGTCACTGCGATAGGTACGTGTCAGCAGAGGAGCTGTGTAACTCTTCATGTGTGTCCACATTGCCGGTGCTCTCTGCCAGGCAGGGTACAGATGGACAGCTACTGTTGAGATTCAAAGCTGCAGATGAAAGCAAAACCTGGAGCAGGGTGAGATCTGGACCTGTTAAAAAGACAATTCATTATTATATACAAGTTATTGTACTGTGACTAACGATGTGAACTCATACTAAATATAATATTGTTTCTTTTTTCTCTCAGAATATGATAAATGTACTAGGACCAGATGTTCATGTCAAGAACATTGGAAGGATCCACTTTGTCCAGTTCGCTCCCGAAGGAGTGTTTGGTTGGATTTTAAAAGACCCCGTGCTCATTGACTCTTTAGTAAGAGGTAAGCTGGTTTCCAGACTCAAATATTTTGCACAAGCCTCTTTAAGTACAAGTCCAAATCTACACTTAATGATAAGCTTATATATCTTTCCTCAAGGTAGTCCAGAACATAAAACGTTAGTATAAAATCTTACTCACCCCAAACTTTTGAACAGTAATTACATTAATATTAATATTTAATTAATACAGCTGTATACAATATTACGTGATGAACAATAGTACACTACCAGTCAAAAGTTTTTGAACAGTAAGATTTTAATATTTTTTTAAAGTCTCTTCTGCTCATCAGGCCCTGCATTTATTTGATCCAAAGTACAGCAAAAACAGTAAAATTTTGAAATATTTTTACTATTTAAAATTGTTTTCTATTTTAATATATTTTAACATGTAATTTATTCCTGTGATTTCGAAGTTGACATTTTAGCATCATTACTCCTGTCACATGATCCTTCAGAAATCATTCTTATATTCTGATTTACTGCTCAAAAAATATGTATTTTTATTATGATGAAAACAGCTGAGTGGATTTTTCAGCTTTCTTTGATGAATATAAAGTTTAGAAGATTACAAATGTCTTTATCATCACTTTTGATCAATTTAAAGCATCCTTGCTAAATAAAAGTATTAATTTCTATAATTTCTTTCCCCAAAAAAATGACTCCAAAATCTTTTGAATGGTATAGTGTATAATGTTACAAAAGCTTTTCTTTTCAAATGAATGCTGATCTTTGGATCTTTCTATTTATTAAAGTATCCTGAAAAAAAAATACTCAACAGTTTTAAATATTGATAATAATAATGATTTCTGAAGGATCGTGTGACACTGAAGACTGGAGTAATGATGCTGAAAATGTAGCTTTGATCACAGGAATAAATTACATTTTAAAATATATTCAAATAGAAAACAGTTATTTTAAACAGTAAAAATATTTCAAAATGTACAGTTTTTGCTGTACTTTCGATCATATTAATGCAGGCTTTGTGAGCAGAAGACACTTACTGTTCAATAACCTTTGACTGAGTGTACATTCACAAACTCATACTTGTTTATGATACGTAATGTATTAACTGATGTTTACGGACTAAACTTTATTGTGAAGTATTACAATTATTATCCATTTTTTAGTACACAGCCCTCTGTATTACTTAATTCTGATCGATCCGTGTATATTTGATGACTGTGATTGATTTTCTGTTCTTTCTGTTTCCTATTCTTTACTACTTCTATGCGACCACATTCTGAAGATGACAAATAAATTTTAGATCAGTATTTCACATTTATGTCTTAGCTTTGAAATAAGCAAAATCATTACAGTCAGCTGGCCATTAACACAGAAGAAACCCTTCAAGATGATACAAGAAAACCTTGACAGGGTTTATTTTGTGGTAATAACTGTTGAACTATACATAACGCCTTCATTAAAACATTAAATCCTGCAGTATTTCCTTTCAGAACCAGTTGAAATTCTAGAGAGAGATTTCAGGAAGAAACGACACGCTGATCAGAATGAGGTTTCCGAGGCTCTTCCGCGGATCCCGAATCCTATTGCATGTCTCTCCCCTAATGACATGCTCATCTTTCAGCTCACCATCAACCACACCGGTATGGCTTCATCAAACACAGCACTAATAATGAATATGCCTAGAATATGTCTGCATGTTTCATGTCATTCTGTAAATTTAGACCGCCACCACAGCCACTTCCCAGTTTACCAGAAGGACCACCTGTTCAGCAGTAACCCTGGCTGGGATTTTGGGGCATTTAGACGTCTGCAGCATCTTGTCAAACACACACAGCTAAATTCCAGCAGGTAAGACTAGATACAGTAGGTATATCACATGTAGCTTTCAACGCAGATATGCAGCTGATCTTCATGTCATTTATCTTATTAGATTTGCGCATGTGTTCATGGAGCCAGGAAAGTATGTGTTTCTGGATAACGCCGTGCCGGACTGGAGTCTGATAGTGGTCGTGAGCGAACAGGGCTCTGAGTGCAGTCCCACAACGGCTGTGTTTCAGCCCACGACCCCTGCACAGCTCGTCCGACATGGGATTGTTAAACAAAACAGCTTAAACCTGCTTCCAGATTGGGGACTTATCACAGGTGAGTCAACTTTTGAAATACAAAGTGGCATTTTTCTTGCTAACAGGAATGCTTAACATACTGTGCTTGGTGTTTCTCCATAGGGATCTTGTCTCTGTTGGTGTTGCTGATTATAGTGTTGACAGCCTCTGCTCTTGTCTTGAGGCCTAATCGGTCCAGCCTCATCGCTCAAGGGAGGCCAAAACCCAAGTGGCGAAGCTTGGGTGAACCCAGTGTTCCTATTGAATATGTTTATAACTCAGACAGGTAAGTGAACTGCTTATCGCAGAGGTTTGTTAGTGTTGTGATGCCTAAATTCACCTGAAGCATTTAAAGCAATCTGTAGCATAATAGGACGGTGTTTTGTGTTGTGTTGTAGTGTGGACGGCTCTGAGCCGCTAGGTCTGAGAGGGGTAGGAGAGGGAGCAGAATCAGAGGAACCTGCAGTTTGCAAAGGAGGTAACTGACAATCATCTGAAATTCCTAACAGATGATAAATATGCAAGAACTCTTCTGAATTCTGTCGAATCTCTTATTGATGTGAAGGTTTCAGAGTTACACTAATGGAGCTGGAAGAGTTTAATGTGAAAACGCTGTATGACAAGTTAGAGGATCAGAATTTACATCTGGCATCCCAGCTGGCAAAGCACCGCAAAGACACACAGGAGTTTTACAGGAACATGTGCCAGCAAATTGATGCTCTGAGGGTAAGGTGGAAACAGGAAGGCAACTGAAGATAAGAGATGCATAAAAAATAAATAAATAAATAACACAATCAGTCTCTGTAATTAATCAGCTTGTGCATCTTCTATTCAGGACACACTAGAAAATATGGAACCCTCCAAACTGAACCAGCTGAAAAAAATCCTAGACAATGAAGTTTTAATGAAAAGAGAAACTGCTCATGGTGAGACAGCAGTTTGCTTTAATTTGAGTCTTATATCTATATACATTGTTAAACAGTCACAAGTCTGTGAAAGTATTTTTGTTTGCACCAGAGCCGTGGATGGGGCTGATGGAGGCTGTGCTAAGATCTTTGGAGGGAGTGCTGTGCAGGATGAATGGGGAGGTTTGGCAGCAACAGGACAGCACAATTACAAACAGCCACAGAGACACTCGAGAGAGTGAACTTCACACTGGATACACTCAGGTTACTTGCTTTAACCCATTAGAACAGAGCAATAGATAAGCAATGAATGCACATAATAGTGATATTAAAAAAATAATTCAGTAGAAAATTTAAATTCTGTCATTTTCGGACACTTGTAAGTAAATGTCTTTCTTTAAATGCTTCAAAATTATGATTTTATATTTAGTGATATGTGTTATTCTTCATCTTATCGCATTGCTCAGGAGCAAATTACCCTCCTCCATCCCCAGCTCCTCCTTTTGTCCACAGTCAGGATTTGGCTTTCTGATATTCCTCGTTTACCTGAATCAGACTCCTTTACCTTGAATAATTTTGTTACGTTAAATTGTCATTAAGAACATCAAAGATATTTGCTACATTATGTTGGTTCTGTTCTGTATGGAAGCCTGTTTTGACTTTTTATTTCACAATTCTGACTTTTTTCCTCAGAATTGCATGACAAACTTGCAATTGTGAGTTATAAAGTCAGAAGTGCGAGATAAAAATTTGCAATTCTGACTTTTTCCTCAGAACTGCGATATAAACTTGCAATGGCGAGTTATAAATTCAGTTTTTTGCAATTCTTAGAAAAAACGTCTTTTCTCTCAGAATTGCAAGTTTTTTGTCTCACAATTTTGAGGAAAAAAGACAGAATTGCTCGTTTATGTCTTCCAATTCTAAATTTATAACTTGCAATTGCAAGTTTATAGACTTCTTTTCTCAGAATTGTGAGATAAAAACTCGCAATTATGACTTTTTTTCTCAGCTGCATGATATAAACTCACAATTCTGATTTTTTTTTCCTCATATTTGCATGAAATAAACTAAACTCAATAACTAAACTTGAGATAAAAACTCAATTCTGGCTTTTTTCCTCAGAATTATGTGATAAAAAACGTGTAATTCTTACTTTTTTTCTCAGATTTGCATGAAATAAACTTGGAATTGCGAGTTGTAAAGTCAGAACAGCGAGATAAAACCTTGCAGTTCTGTCAATTTTTTCAATTCTCACTCAATTGCGAGATACAAACTCCACAGAGAAATAAAAATCAAACAGATTTGGAATGACACAAGAGTGAGTACATAATAAAGAATTTTCATTTTTGGGTGAACTATCCCATTAAGTATTTCTTTATCATTTTACAGTTTTCCCCTGCAGACATGTCAGAATTTAAAGTGGGTGCAGATACAGAGGCGGCTTCCTCAGATCCAGGTTTGACCTTGTTAAAAAACAGTTTGCAGTCTTTGACCCACGGCTCCTGCTGTGCTAACAGTACATGCTCTCATCTGACAGGTCAACAGCAGAGCACCATCCCCTACATGAGTGAAGAGGAACTGGCCAAGTTTGTGTCTCTGACTCCTCTGTCCAAAACACTGCAGGAAATAAAGGAATCGCTCCAGACTCTCGCCCACACGCCGAGGACAGAGGACAGTCAGTACACATTTGTGCATTTTGATTTAGTGAGCTAAACTAGAAACGCACTTTTAATGAATTATGTTGAAAATATATTTTGTCTGTTTATCTGTTTTGTGTGCCATGTAAGGTCTTCAAATCATTTCAGAGATTTGTAATGAGCTACATCTGCTTTCTTCTCCTTCAGTAATTATCAGCCCAGCAGAGAGTGAGCCGTCGCACCTGATCCCTGTCGCCCTTGACAACCTTTCCCCACAGCATTTCACTGTCTTCCTGTTTGGCTGCCATGTTGTGCGTTTACTGAGCAGAGCTTGTTCCTTTCCCCCTGTTGTGCTGCTATTGGCCAGGGCGGTGCCAGTCTCTCACTGTGATAACCTGCTGGCCTACTGCCATAAAGACTTTTATTACGACACAGCCAATCAAATCCTGTACATCCTAGAGAAGAAGCTTCAAAATGCTGGCCAGTTCATCTCCATTCTCTTACACTCAATGGCCTACATAACCTCAGGTAAGAGAGATTCCCATTGCCTTCCCTAAAGAGTTGGCAAGACACTTAAAGGCCGGGACACACCAAGCTGACTTCAAAGAACTAGCGCCGACGAAAGTGTCTGGACAAAAAGCTGTGCTCAAACACACCAGTGTTGCCAAGTCCGTGGTTTTCCAACGGAATTGGGTTACTTTAATACTGTTGCCGCAGGTTGTTTTTCATGTCCACGGGTTGAAGCGACCTCAATAACATAATATTTAGCCCCTGGAATGCTAATTTTACCAGGGAACCCCGCCAAAAAAACATGTATTTTACCCCCCAGAACGCAATTTTTACCGGGGGACCCCCCTCGAAATTGGGCTACTTTTGGGCTAGTTTTGAGTAGCAATTGGTGGGATTTGTAGAGAAAACCTGGCAACCCTGGAACACCGCACAGAGTACAGCCGACTACAAACTAATATGTGCTTTTTGTGCCTGCGTGAAAAGATTTTGCTGTCTATATCATCAGCTTTTAATAGTATATATTCGTCATTCAAAACCGAAACAAAAATATATGAGATAAATGCAGATATGTGACCCTGGACCACAAAACCAGTCTTAAGTTGCTGGGGTATATTTGTAGCAATAGCCAAAAATACATTGTATGGGTCAAAATGATGATTTTTCTTTTATGCCAAAAATCATTAGAAAATTAAGTAAAGATCATATTTCATGAAGATATTTTGTACAATTCCTACTGTAAATATATCAAAACTTAATTTTTGATTAGTAGTATGCATTAGTAAGAGCTTCATTTGGACAACTTTAAAGGTGATTTTCTCAATATTTAGATTTTTTTGCACCCTCAGAGTCGTATCTCGGCCAAATATTGTCCTACGATGTAAAAAACAATTTGTTGAGTCAACTTAAAATAATTTGTATCCTGGCTGCCTTAAAATTTTAAGTTCAGTCAACTCAACTCACTTTATTTAACTTGAAATGTCAAATTATACTAAGTGACAACTTAAATATTTGAGTTGAATCAGCTTAAAATTTTAAGGCAGCTGTGTTACTTACCCATCTGTTAAGTTTAGCAAACACAAATATCTAAGTTGTAACTTAGTACAACTTAACATTTCAAGTTGACTAAACTTATTTTAGTTGACTGAACGTAAAATTTTAAGGCAGCAGCGTAACAAATTATTTAAAGCTGACTCAACAAATTGTGTTTTTTATTTTTTACAGTGTATCCTAACAAACCATACATCAATGGAAAGCTTGTTTATTCAGCTTTCAGATGATGTATAAAGCTTAATTTTGAAACATTGACCCTTATGACTGGTTTTGTGGTCCAGGGTCACATATATGACACGTAAACAAAGCAGCCCTTGCTTACTATTTTGAATATCAGTTATGTTGATAACTTTCTTCATTTTAAGAGTCTCATGTTGTTATGATAATACTCACATACTGGAATGCTTGGGTAAGATCATGTAACATTAGAACAGGCTTCTGTTTGTGCCGCCTTTATTTACTTACTCGTTTTCATTGCTTTCGCTTAAATTCTCCGGCGCTGAATTGTTAGAGAAACTAGGAATCCAATCAGAGTTATCACTTTCCATGAGGGCCCTGAATCAGGGAAACTCCCACCGATGTGAGCCCGTTGAGAGCGTGTGGAACACACCAACAAACTAGCCCGACAGACGCACATTGTCGGCCAACCGTTGGCTTGGTGTGTCCCGGACTTGAAGACAAAATTTGTTTGAAATAAGTCTCTTATGCTCACAAGGCTGCGTCTATCTGATTAAAGATACAGTAAAAACAGTACAAATTAAAGGATTAGTTCACTTTCAGAATGAAAATTTCCTTATAATTTACTCGCTCTCATGTCATCCAAGATGTTCATGTCTTTCTTTCTTCAGTCGAAAAGAAATGACGTTTTTTGAGGAAAACATTTCAGGAATTGTCTCCATATAATGCACTTCAATGATGGCCAACAGGTTGAAGGTCCAAATTGTCCAAGTTTCAATGCTGCTTCAAAGGGCTCTACACAATCCAACTGAGGAATAAGGGTCTTAAATAGAAAAACGATTAGTAATTTTCTAAAAAAAAACAATTTATATACTTTTTCAGCACAAATGGTTGTCTTGCATGTCCACATTTTCACGCATTGCGTAATCATGTTGAAAAAGTCACGCTTTGGTTCAAAAAGGAAGGGTAGGTTGAAAAAGTCCATCTCATTTTCTCCTCCAACTTCAAAATCGCCCAACATCGTTGTTTTACCTTTTTTTTTTTTTGTAAAGGGCATTTGATTTTATTTGCACATTCGCTTTGTAAACACTGGGTCGAAACTTCCACCACGTCAAGCATGTATTGCGTGTGTGGTTAAAAAGTATATATATTTTAAAGCATTTGTGTTTTTTTTTGGAAAATGACAGATTGTTTCACTAGATAAAACCCTTATTTCTCAGCTTGGATCAGCTAAGGATGCAATTGAAACTGCAGTTTGGACCTTCAACCCATTGATCCCCATTGAAGTTCACTATATGGAGAAAAATCCTGGAATGTTTTCCTCAAAACCTTTATTTCTTTTCGACTTAAGAAAGAAAGGCATGAACATCTTGGATGACATGAGGGGGAATAAATTACCAGTAAATTTACAATATATTTTAGAATGTGATTTATTCATATGGTAGCTGAATTTATTTAAAATAGACTTTTAAAATAGTTTTTAAACGTCTTTACTGTCACTTTTGATCACATGCATGCTTGCCGAGTAAATGTAGTAATTTATTTTTAAAAATTTGCTGACGTTAAACTTTAAAACTAAAATTAGGTTAAAATATAAAAACATTTATAAACTATATCTAACATGCTTGTAAAGCTTAGGTATAAGTATCATCTTTCAGTAACATCTACATAGTTCTTTAAACATAAAAAGCAGCAAAGTTTAAAGCAAAAAAACAAACAAAAAAAACAACCTTAGACAATGTTAAATGGCAATTCCATTTTTTTTACAGGCTCAAAATCTCTCGAATTCATAAAAGCCTTCCACTCGGCCGTGTCGGCATTAAGCGTGCAGCTATTTCATCACTCTTTCACTGAGGACCAGAGGAAAGGAAAGGTAAGGCACATGTTTGAAATATATACAGTATGAAATCCAGGAAGAGCTATGACAGACTTTCGCTCACATGTTAGATGGATGAGGAAAACCCACCAGAGGCCTTTGGAACATTAGTAGAGGACTTCTTCAGTGTAAAAATACCTACTGAAACACATTTTACAGAGCACCTGCTGACTGAGAGGTTAGTATCTAATCCAAAGTGAGTTTTTGACATTAAAAATGTACTAAAACGTTAACATTAAGAACACTCACTTCAATTGATTTTAGACTTCAAATATATAAATACTTCAAGTTGGAACAGCTCCTGCAGGAACTAAAACCAACTCTAAAAGACAGACACGGAGATGGTAAGAGATTTTCAGAGCACTTCTTAAGCAAGCAAACACCTGAGCGCTGGTATAATTTTAGGGTCTTTTGTGCATAGGACGGGTTCAAACTGGCTTAAAGACTCAAGGCCCAGTGAGTAAAAGCACTTTCATGATATGTTTTATGTATTCTAAAGAGTACACATCTATGGAAACATTTCGTTTTCATCTACCTGTGCTTCAGGCGCTGTGCATGGAAAGAGAAACAAACAAACTTGATGAAGTTTACCAGCAGCTCTCCTCTGAACTCCACAGGGCGACACACAAATGCAGCCCATCTGAGAAGAAAGAGCCCAGGTTTGACAAACCGCTTCAGGTAACAGTCAGTCTGACTCAACTGTACATCCTCGATATTTGTGGGAGAACCAAATGCATTTAAATTGTAAAATGTATTTCTCAGTCCTTCCGTCTGTGTCTCTCACACTCCCCACGCTTTCAGGAACAGCAGATGATGCTGGAGCTGCAAAAGTGTACGGTGGATCAGAGACTGAAGGAGATGAGAGACAGATTTTCAAAACTGAGCTCAAGCCAGCGAGCGAGTCCTAATGAAGACAGACCAGCTCACGGCACAGTCCTCGCTCAGGAAGACAGCCAGACGCTCAGCAAACGCAAACCAGACAGTGGAGGAATAGAGAAACAGACACCTGCTGCAGGACAGTCCAGCAACAAGAAAAAGCAAAGCAAGCATATGGACAAAGATGAGGAGAAGGGTGTGATTGCGTGAGGAATGATATTTGAAAATGGTGATTATTTAAAAATAATTAAAAACATTACATTATTGAAAACATACATTTTTGTTGAGAATTCTTAAATGAATGTTTCAAGAGAACAGCATTTAATTGAAATACACTGTAAAAAACTATTTGTTGAGTCAACTTAAAATTATTTGTTACCCGGCTGCCTTAAAGGAGAAGTCCACTACCAGAACAACAGTTCACAAAAAAATTTACTTTGTCATCCAAGATATTCATGTCTTTCTGTCTTCAGCCGTAAAGAAATTATGGTTTTTGAGGAAAGCATTTCTGGATTTTTCTTCATATAATGGACTTCAATTGTGCCCCCGATTTTGAACTTCCAAAATGTAGTTTAAATCCAGCTTCAAAGGGCTCTAAACGATCACAGCCGAAGGAAGAAGGGTCTTATCTAGCGAAACGATCTGTCATTTTTTTCGGAAAATAAAAATGTGTATATTTTTTAAGCACAAAAGCTCGTGTAGCACAGGTT
>JAHKKF010523082.1:12678-23957 GCA_019740295.1 Labeo calbasu | reverse complement strand
CATGCATTGTAAAAACACTGCATATTCTTCTTCACTCTGTAAATTAAATATGCATTTTTTTCTTATTAAACTTACAAAACTGATTTAGTCAAGAGCACTGAGAGGTTTTCTCTCTTTTGTTGTTTGATTAACATGAATGACAGACAGCAGGAATATTAGACTGCTGTCACTTTAAGAGTTGCCTGGATCCAATATACTGTTACACATGGCATAGGGTTTTAGAACATTTGACCGATTTTTTATTTTTTTATGATTTTTAACTAGTCAACTTGAAAATGTAACATACTTTTTCTTTATTAATCCTCGACAGAAAATTCTATTCCAAGTGCACCACACATGAAGTTGTCAGCATGATGTAAATGTTAAACAAATCACTTGCTAAATATCTTTGAAGAAAAGATGCATGAACTACAACTACATCTTGTACAAACTTGTCTCAAAAGTCAAGGTAATTCAAATTCAAAATGACTGAAGATATAACACCAGCAGACTATATTTAACTATAAATGTTCTGCAAAAACAATGAACAAAACCTTTCAGCCTGTCATGGTGATGCGAACATGAAATATCAGACATACTGTAGTAGTTCCTTACAAGTTTTTTATTCAGGTTTTTTTTTTTTTTTTTTTAAACATGGATGCGTTTGACTGTTGCACTTGCGTCTCTTGCGGCGTCTCATGCATGAAACGGCATTATAAAAACGCAGCACTCAAGCAAAAAGACATTCACTCCTATCTTCTTGCATGTTTTTCCTATTCCACTGCCCGCGTCGCATTTGTCAACAAAAAAGCACATTCTGTGTGAATGGTGCCTAGCAGGGTTGCCAGGTCCCAGAAAAATTTCCAGCCCAGAGCTTACTCAAAACCCGCCCAAAAGGAATGAAAAATCTGCATGTTCCACTTTTATTAATTCACTATTTCACACGTAACCAGATGCGACTAAACAAAAAGGATTTGCTTGATAAATAGTTATTAATCAATAAAGCTTCTGCACTCACCACTCAGCAAACTGTGAATGTCTAAATGATTTTTTTTTTTCAAGAAAGAGCATTTTTTTTAATTTATGCATTTTCAGCTGAGTGTGTGTGAGCCAGTCCAGTCTGCGGTGCATAATTTATCATCCCTAAACTGCCACAAGGCTCCAGAGGCACACATGGTTACCTTAGATACAGCCTTGGCACATACACACTTGGCATATGGCGTCAGTCACTAGAAAACCGTTCTGTCAGTCAGCTCGAGTGCCATACTGATGCCAGCCCTGCTAAAGATGACCTCGTTTTTGTTTTTTTTAACCGAGAGCTCCCACGATGACATCACATTTCCATTACTCTATAAAACTGACATTTGCTGCACAGTAAAAGCAGACATGTCAGTGAGGAAGTATGCTGTGTGATAAGTTTATTTATTGAGACCGTTTTTTTTAAAGGGGGAATATCATGAAATTAGTATTTTGACTAAGAAAAATCATTTTTGAGCATTTTAGCACTGAGCTGTATATTACTGGAATTGTAATAGGTTGCAGGGAGGCAGGCAGATTGTTCTTCTATGAAGACGTAGCCACCTCTGTGTTTTTGGGAGGGCAGACATGGGTCATCTGCACAGGGGGCACATGAGGTCTGTATGACAAGCATCTGTCCTACTGCTCTCGTGGATTAACACACTAAATATATCTACTTTCACTGGCCACATAATGCAGAAACATAACTCTGTGTGTATGTAACAGATAGAGAGTGAGGAAGACACAAGAGATATCTCTTGTACTTCATTAACTCGGCACGCAACTGCGTTTTGACCCAGTAAAGCGCAATTAGAATCTTTCTGATGAACATAAAAGCAGTATCCTCTGACACAGCAAGAAGCATATGAGCTCCCTCTGGAGCATTTTGTTGATTGTTTAATGTGTTTGCTTCCTGTGTTCTTGCAGTTTAGTTTAAAGTGAGTTATCTGCTCTGGGACGGATTAATGCTGATTCTCCTCATAGTAACAGAGAGAGGGAGTTTTTGGCAAAAAGAGACAGTTAACTGACTTTCTGTGGCGCTGATTATCTGGGTCAGTGCAGACTTTAGTCATTCTGACCCGGCTCTTGTAATCAAGACAGCGAAGAACAACTCTGAGTGCTCTTAGCAACACCACAGCGTGTTATATAAAGCAATAATTCAAGGATTCTCAGAATAATCTGTTTGACATTTGCGCAGGTGTCTCTGTAATCCTGAAAGATTCAGTCATTGATACTAGAGTTTGATACTTACAGTACATGATAGTCACTTGTGCTTGATTTGCATTATCCAGGTTACTAATGACTTGTGATTGTATTAGTGGTGCAAGCGTCATTGTTGCTATTGCTCATATGTAAAGGGATAGTTCACCTGTCATTTATTACTTCTTCAGAACACAAATTAAGATATTTTGATGAAATCTGAGAGCTTTCTGACGCTGCATAGAAAGCAATGCAACTGACACGTTCAAGGCTCAGAAAGGTAGTAAGGACATCGCTAAAATAGTTAATGTGACATCTGTGGTTCAGCTGTAATGTTATGAATAGGGCTGCAACGATTCTATTTAAAAAAATCCTCAATTGCATTTTGCCAGTGTCGAGTAATCAGCAAAATACCGGAAGTGGCGCATTCCACATATTAAAGCCATTTAAAAATCATAATAAAGCATAATGCTATTAGAGGAGTCCACTTCCAGAACAACAATTTACAAATACTTTACTCATCCCCTTGTCATTCAAGATGTTCATGTCTTCAGTCGTAAAGAAGTTATGGTTTTTGAGGAAAACATTTCAGGATTTTTCTCCATATAATGGACTTCATTGGTGCCCCGATTTTGAACTTCCAAAATGCAGTTTAAATTCAGCTTTAAAAGGTTCTAAACGATCCCAGCCGAGGAAGAAGGGTCTTATCTAGTAAAAAGATCTGCCCTTTTTTCTCAAAAAATAAAAATTTGCATACTTTTTAAGCACAAAAGCTCATGTAGCACAGGCTCTGGGATGCGCATCCACGATGCTACGAATTAGTAATCTTATTTTCTCCTACAATTTGAGAGGAGTACATCGTTGTACCTTTATGTTTGTAAACAGCGTTTGACTTACTTGCACTTTCTTAGTCTTTGCGCGTTTGCTTTGTAAACACTGGATCTGTAGTTCCGCCTACGTTCCGTGTGACCTTTCGATGTGATTCAATAGTGATTCAATGATTACTTGCTTTTGATACTTTATTTTAAGTAATTATTGCCTTATTGCTATTATATATGTATTTAAGTCATTCTAAAGGTTATTGTTCACTTAGGTCTATTTTTATTACTACAAAAAAATAGTCAGAATACTCAATCAATCATCAGAATTATCAACAGATTACTCGATTACCTAAATAATAATTAGTGAGAGCCCTAGTTATGAAGCTATGAGAATACTTTTTGTGCGCAAAGAAAACCTAAATAACAGTTTTGTTCAACAATTTCTTCTCTTCCGTGTCAGTCTTCGACGTGCGTTTATGAGAGTACCTTTCTGGGCCATTCCATCAAAATTCCATCAAAATTATCTTAATTTGTGTTCTGAAGGTGAACGAAGGTTTTATGCGTTTGAAACGACTTGGTGAATAATTAATGACAGAATGTTCATTTTTGGGTGAACTCTCTTTAATTGCATAGATCGTCCCAGATGATTGATACCAACACAAATGGAACCTTAATGCAACCTCAAAGTTAACAAGCAATTTAGTTAGTATTTATTGCCTCTTTGTTTCCCTGATGATGTTTTGTCCTTGTGTGTATGACCTTGTGCACTGTCTGGGACAGGGGATGTTTTTTAGAGTGTAGCAGAAAAATATGAATGTGTGAGATAAAATTCTAATTCTTCTGCCCTTGAGCAGAGAACCTTCTCTCCCTCCACACTAGTGTTTTTGAGAAGAGCTGGCAGTGAAACTATGACTGTTGAAAAGTGTGCCAAGAGATTCACTGAAGTGACTGTTGGTTCTGTCCTCTGCTGCATCTCGATGATCTAAACTTGGCCGTGAAATGACACAATGAGCCAAACCGATAAACCTGAAGAGGCCAAAGGCCACTTTATATCCTCACCTTTTTGCTGCATTTGTACAGATAATTGACAAGGTCTAATATTTACCACTCTTCATGTCTTGTTCTTTTGCCAGGTATTGGAAGGCCTGTAGAAAAAGTGCTGTTTTCTGTCCATAGTTGTAGAGGATAATGCATCCCGAATGTGATTTATATGCAATACTCAAGTATGAGTTCTCTCTTAGCTGTATTAGAGCACTTTTAGACACACAAGGGCAAGTACATAATGACGGAATTGTATCTTTTGGGTAAACTGTTTCTGGAGGACAAAAATGCGAATTTAAAAGACAGCCTTATTTAGGTTCTTGAATACTGAGCGTTTAAAAAAAAAAGTGTAAAAATGTGTTTTGGACTCTGGATCTTCATTTTGAGGGTGAAACAAGGTTCCCATGTTTCACAGCTGTGTATGTCTAGACATTTTTTTTTCTATTCCAAAAATGTAAGCTGTTTTTCCTCAAACTCTGTGTGAAATTAGAGGTTCTCATTATGCTAAAGTGCTACATGAACAGATGCATCTGGGCTTTTTGACTTGGTTTGTGGTGATGTGCTGTTTTTCAAAGACATTCAATAAAAAAGCAGTTGTTTTTTGTTTGAAATATGACAGAAGTGTCATCCCAGGATGTTTACTGGAGGGCTTAATGCTACTGTGCTTGGTTTCGTCTGTAGTCTGTGTTTGAAAATACAGGGATGTTTCTCACCCTATGGGTTTTCTGCAGGCAAGCTTTGAAAAGAGGAACGAGAAAGACATCTTTATTCCTCTGTGCACATTTAATGTTTTTTTTCATAGTTATATCTATAAAGAAGGCATATATAGGTTTAATTTGCCAAAAAGTGTGAGTGATGGTGATAGTGAGTGATATTGTCTTGACAAGTGGCATGTTTTTTTCAACCTATGGCAGATGGGGTGAGTATTCAGGATAGCTGTTTAAAAATGATTATTTTTGCAGTTCATTTTAGGCACAGAAATGACAAACTTCAGCTCAAAATGTTTGTGTGTGTTCGATAATGTGTTTTTTATAGCTATAGTTTTTCAAAATATGTGGAAAAATAATATTTAATGTATTTGATATATAAAAACGTTTTATATAAATTTTAGTGTAGTGCTGTCAAACGATTAATCGCGATTAATCGCATCTAAAAGAAAAGTTTTTGTTTACATAAGATGTGTGTATGTACTGTGTATATTTATTATCTATTTAAAAAACACACAAAAACAGTATGTATTTTGAAATTATTTCCATGTATATATTTATATTCACATATAAATATTTTTAATATTTAAACATAACATTTTTCGTAAATATATAAATGTAAGTGCATGTATTTCTACATCCATACAGTACATAAATATACACAGTATACACACATATATTATGTAAACAAAAACAATTCAATCATGATTAATAGTTTGACAGCACTAGTTTAATGGTAAATATATGCAAATAGGCATGTGACAGTGCTGACAGTGCACATTTTTATATCACTTGGATGTTTGTTTTAAATGCTCAGAACGGAAGCGGTTGAAGTCTGTCTGGTTAAAGGTATTCAAACAATCCGTGCACGTCACAGCAGTAAAAGTGGCACCGTGACCCCGTCACACATTTAGAGACAGAAAAAGGTCAGGAGGAGTAGGAGAGAGCCTCTGACATGGCAGGGGGTTTGAGAGGCTCTGAAAAAGGATTTGAGGAGCTGTACGATTGTGTGTGTGTCATTCCAGACAGAGGGAAGACGGTGGAATGTAAGAGCTGGGATCAGAAGGCAAAGCCAGTGTCTCCTGAGCTCTGATTGGTCCATGTGTGGCTGGAATGCATAAAAATGAGTGAGCGGAAATAAAAGAGCTGGAATGTTTCTCCAAATGCCATCTCTCAGTTTTTGTTTGGGCTTCTAGTGTCACTTTTAACCATCTATGTTTGATACCTAATACATATTTATGTTTGAGACGTTCATACAACAGTTGATGTTGGCCAATTTTTTTCGCCTCACATGTGATTTTTCATTAAATAAAATGTTTACTGAAGTACATTTATAAGGGGTTCAAGCACGTAGCGCTGAAACCCTATTGTAATTGTTAGAATGGTCAAGGATCAGCGATCTCCACGTAAAACTAACTATAAGTCGTAGAGATTTGAAACTTGGAGGGATGGTAGTACTCACACCACCTACAACGTGGCCAAGGCTCGCCCCAATCAGCCAGATGGGGGCTGTACAGAGAACAAAAGTACGAAATCGCTCATTACTCCTAAACCGTTAGTCGCCAACTGAAGTGTTTATGTCGTTGGAATGCTTGGCTCATGGCAAACAAGACACATACCTCACAATTTGATCGTGAGCCTAGCGAATTTTTGGGGTATTTTGCCTTTTTTGAAAAACCTACTTTTGCGAAGTAGTCGTAGGTTTTACGTCCGATTGGAACCAAACCAGTGCAGAAAGATTCTCTGGAGAGTGAATATCAGTAATTATCAAAACAAAAGTAGAATTTTTGACTCACCATCACAAAAGGATGCCAAACTCAGAGATATCTCTGCCAAACTCAGAACACTTATGTAAGAGCTCAATCTGAGGTCACAGCTTAGAAAACACTGAGCTTGGCCACTTTATGGTGCCATAAAAAAACATAAAAGTGGCTATAACTGTGCAACCATTTGTCCTTTCAACATGAAAAGCGGTGTGCACTGTCTTGGTCCAAAGTTCCACAAGTGTCTATAAGGACGTTTGCGTATCTCAAAAAACATGGCCGCCACTGGCCGACAAATTTTGAGCACCTTTTAGACAAGGTTAACAGAGGCTGGTCAGAACAAAACTCGGTGGGCCTGTTCAACTCACGGCCCCAAAGGGGACATACAATAGTATTATATGACAAAACTCCTCATTCTGGACAACTTTGCCTCTAGAACCACTGCTGTCAATCAAATAATTTGTCAAATAATTGGGCAAAACTTACTTTTGTGAACTAGTCCTAGGTTTTTTGCTCAGTCTGGTGAAAAAAAACACTGCAGTACAATTTTTCTGACTCTCTAGGTCAATAATTATCAAAAAAAAGTTGAAATGTACCCTTTGAGAGGCTAAAACGGGTTTGTTTAGAAAAGGAGCCTGTCCAAATTTACCCAAAACCTAAAGAAAAACTCAAAACTTCACAAACCTGGTGAGCACATGTGACAGGTGATTCTAAACAAGCATACAAAGTTTTAAGGAGGTCAGACCACGGCTGGCGCTATAACATGGTGCAAAAACACTGTATTTCTAGTGTAAATGACTTGGGTTTGCCAAAAATACTTTTTTAATCATTGATTATGTATACAGCTAAATAATATGTAATGTCTTTTCCTTATATGCTTAAATGCCTTAAGCGCTTGAACCTCGCTGCTTGCAGCTATATTTATAATTAGTAGTAGTATTAAACATTCATTATAAATGTGTAATAAATTATTAGACAGTATAGAGCAATGTTAAAGGTCCAATGAAGTGCTTTGAAACACGCAGCATTATTGTTTTGACGTCATTTCAACTGAAACAGGAAGAGATTTTTAAATAGCCAATAGTGTTTTGTTTATATCACAGCTTTGGCCAGAGCCGATGAGCTTGGTAAAGCTGCATTTGAAAGTATATGACAGCCACAATCTCACTCATATCACTATAAAATATAGCATTCTGTGTAGAATTAAATTGTGTCCGATACATTTGCAGCTTCAGCGTGTATTTATAGTGTAGTGTAGGGGGGCGGGACGCTTCAGATTCTAGAGAGCATTTGACTGGACAGAAAGTTTGATGAGTTTGATGAGAAGCTGAAGTGCAAGGTGATGTTGGCTGATGTGAGACTGTAAGTTTTGAATGTTTATGTCCTGTAAATGCGAATTTGTCATTGTTTACAAGCACACTAGCTTATAGCTAGCATTTTCATTCAAAGCCAATTTCATGGGGACTTTAAAGGAGTCCACTTCCAAAACAAAGATTCACATATAATGTACTTACCCCCTTGTCATCCAAGATGTTCATGTCTTTCTTTCTTCAGTCGTAAAGAAATTATGTTTTTTGAGGAAAACATTTCTGCATTTTTCTTCATATAATGGACTGATATGGTCCCCCGATTTTGAACTTCCAAAATGCAGTTTAAATGCGGCTTGGGATCTAATGATCCCAAATGCGGTTGTAAACAATCCCAGCTGAGGAAGAAGGGTCTTGTCTAGCGAAACGATCGGTTATTTTCATTAAAATAATACAATTTAAATACTTTTAAATCTCAAATGCTCATCTTGCCTTTCTCTCCCTGAACTCTGTGTATTCTGGTTCAAGACAGTTAGGGTACGTATTTTCTCCCTCAACTTCCAAAATCATTTTAAAATCATCCTACATCGCTGCAGAAGTTCCGACCCAGTCTTTGCAAAGTGAACGTGAAAAGAAGATCAAACACCCTTAACAAAAAAGGACCCTAACTGTCATGAATCGGAACAAAAACAGTCCAGGCAGAGTAAGACCAGACGAGCGTTTGGCATTAAAAAGTATATAAATTGTATTACTTTTTAAAAATAATCAATCGTTTTGCTAGATAAGACCCTTCTTTCTCAGCTGCGATCGTTTACAACCACATTTGGGATCATTTGAAGCCACATTTAAACTAATTTAAACTAGATTTGAGTATAAACTCAGAATTGGCCATTTTGCAAAGCAGTGTAAATGTAGCCTTTGCCATTTTCCCGAAATGGACACACCTGAATGAGAAACGTGCCTTCAAGACACACGCTCACCAAAAACTCCTAGCATAGCAGGGAGATCTGTAAACAGAAGGCTATGTTTGTTCATTGCTGTCATCTGGAAAGTATGAAGTGCTTAACGGTTATCCTACATACCAGTTCAGTGGAAACACTATACTTTTCCATATGGGTTTCAGCATGTACCATTTGAATAAAATGTCATTTTCACATCAACAGTATTTCTCCAGTCACTGAGAGAACATCTGACCAGCACCCATGGTGTTGTTTAGTAAGCACTGACCCCTGAGTAGGTTACAGTGAACGGTGCTTAAACTTGCGACTGGGCCTCCCGCGTTTGTTTCAAAGCCTTGATAGATAAAACAAGACATCTATTTCAGTAAACCTCTGTGAATGTTGAATCATATCATCATTAGCAGCCGCCAGCAGAGAAATGAGCCAGTGAGGCAGATGTAGTGCGATTGCCTTATATACCTACCGTCACACACTGTGAGAGTGTGTGTGTTGGAGGCGGAGGGACTAGGGGCTTTATTTGTTCATCTGTCTCAGCGTGTGTGTGAGTTCTGGAGAGCTACTCAATGAGGAAACATCTGAGAGAACCACAGGACTCTAACTAGTCTGCTAGTTTTAACACGTCACAATGAGGGTGAGTGTGTGGTTTTCATTGCATTCTTTTATTTGTGTTAGTATATTCCAAATGTACCACAAACTAGTGTTTAATTACTAATATTGCACAAGCTTTACTCAGTCAGTGTGATGTCATGTATGTATTTAGTCTGCTATCATTGAGTCAAATATGTTGTTACCTGACTTAAGCGTGGACGTATTCCCTCATGTGTTATATTAGCGCTCCTTTACAGCATAATTAAACAGCGTATTGCTTTAAAAGTGTTCAGGTAGCCCTGGTTTTGATTGGAAACACTCATCAAGCCTGGCTGTAAACTCGAGGATCAGAGGCTCAACAGGCCTGGATGGAAGCAGATCAAATGATTAGACTTCCTCCTACGGGTTCCTCAGCCTCTGTGTGTTTCAGAGCGCTTTTAAAACTCAAGGGTGTGCCACCATGATCTTAAACAATTTCCTTTCCCTGGGGGGACCTGCTAATGACAACTACAGAGGGCCCTTTAAACTCATAAATGAGTGTTGTGCACATTGGGGTCTGTTGAATATAATAGTCTCAGGACTGAACGTATATTTTAGGAGTGAGAACATCTGTGTTCAATGTCTTGACCGAAAGTTTCTGACTGAAAAATCTCTAAAATGGGAGATGTTGCTCTTGGCTCTTAAGCGCAGATAATGAGCTGTTACAGTATACAGCAGTTATTGGCGCAAATTGTGGTTGACGAGAAACTCTTCAGTATTAGAAGGGTCTCTGGGTTGTTACGGAGCCTGAGAAATGAAAGCACAGGGGGTTTTCGTAATTCAGACGTGTAATTTTCTGGATGAGACAGCTCTGTCAGGTGAAGACATGTTGATGTGGTTCTGATAAGTGATTGAGCTTTATCCTGTGTGAGGAGCTGTGCATTTTTAAGTGATTTATGTCACAACGGACCGATTGCGAAAATAATTTTCATTTGGTAATTTAGATGGAAGATTCTGGCACTAGCATATTTGATACAGAACCATCTTTCTGTCTAAGGAAATTCTGTAGTTTGATTGGAAAAGGCCACGGGAACGGTTTGAACGGATTCCCCTCAGCCATGTTTCTCATTTCAGTGTGATCCTAGAGATTCAGGAGGTTGATGATTACAGGTTGAGCTAATTAAGGGTTTGGAGAATACTCATCACACTCCTCCACAAATCACACTGAGCTCATCCAGACTCTAGAGCACATCAAAGAGAGCACAAACAACCTGCTGGAATACCAGCGTGCCGCTTTTTGTTTATCTTCCTTTTCTGGTGTGGATTTAATCATGTGCAATTATTTTACGTCCTACAGCAAGGTTTCTTAGTTGGGGGTTTGTGACGGAGCGGCTCTTGGGAGATTGAGATTTTATGATTTAAATTATGAGTTAAATATTTATGTTTAAATGTGTGGGGTCGGTAAGATTTCTTAAACTTTTATACTCAACAAGGCATATTTGATCAAAAATACAGTACAAAACGTGGTAATAATACAATAAAATTGTGGAATATTACTAGAATTTACAGTAACTGTTTTATATTTGAATATACTTTAACATGTAATTTATTCCTATGATGCAAAGATGAATTCTGCAGTCTCCAGTCACGTGATCCTTCAGAAGTCATCCTAATATGCTGATTTGCTGCTCAAGAAACATTTCTTAGTATTATCAGTGTTGAAAACTTTTGTGCTGCTTCATGTTTTTGGAGGACAATAAAAAATATAGCTGCAAGCAGTGATTACCAGCGTTCAAGCGCTTTAGGTATTTAAGCACATAAGGAAAAAATACATTACATATTATTAAGCAAGCCTGTAACCATCTAAATCAATTATTAAAAAGCATTTTTGTCAAATCCAGGTGATTTACCATAGAAA
>JAHKKF010523081.1:0-11904 GCA_019740295.1 Labeo calbasu | reverse complement strand
GGTGCACCCCTAGTAACTAAAGTCTATGAACAATTTTAATTTAAATTAAAATTTTCAATTTTATTCCTATGAAAACTGGCTCAAAAATAGTTTGAATGGTAATGACGTCTTTGGCTGCACTAGTAGAGTAATTGAGATGCCGCTGCAGGTCTCTCTTCCTCTCTCCTTGTTCGTCCTATGCGAGTAAAAGGATTGGAGGGATACTACGGCCTAATGAGTCACCAACTTACAAGCTCACTCACAAAGACCCATTAGCCAACAGCCCCCATGGCCAAGCATACTTACTCACACGCTCTTGCCACATCCGCCTCTGACTCATCTGCTAAGAGTCCCTCTGCCTCGCTCAAACTGGACAAATTGAGCATATCGGCCAAAGCTCACTTCTCTATCCTTCCCTCCAGCAATTGACATAATAAACTAATCCACTATCCATTAAAGGATGTGCTCTCCGTTTCTCCTCATTAGTCACGTCCAACTTCTGTGACGTATCCCGATCATCACAGCAACTCTAGTTGAAGAAGCAGTTGTGTAAGATGTTTTGGAGGAAATTAAGAGGTCAAGGCTTGGCTGGTTAGCATATCCCCTGCTGTTAGTTGCTGTTACTACATCAAAAATGAGCATCATGATGATAATTAAACTATTTTAATTTAAAAATACAGAATTTTTAGCTGCCATTACTCGAGTCTTCAGTGTCACACGATTCTTCAGAAATCATTCTAATATGCCGATTTCAGATTTTTAAACTGCGCCAGGCAAACAACTGCCACTGAATTCAATGGGAATGCTAACAGACAGCTTTCTCCAGGTATTCTAGACCTCCTTGTAGGAAACATCTGCATCGTAATGGGCTGTGGGTGTGCTTGAAGAAGGAAGGAGCCAGCCATCCTAGTGAACTCATTGGGTAAACAGAAAAAAAGCACACAAAGCATGGCCGAGAGAGCATGGCAGTGCCGTTTCTGAGCTTGGCAGTGCATATCTGTGTCTTTTCAAGTAATTCATGGGTCCCGCTGGACATGTACACATACAGAGAGACAAATGTTATTTTCTTACTGGGAAACATCGCTAGATTAATAGAGCTGATATGTGGTCTGTGCCAGGCTGCCGTTCCCAGCATTCTCACAAAATCCCCACATTGTTGTGCAAGTGAGCTGTGTGGTTTCTTCTGAATGATGGATTCCATCACGTTTCAGATGAGTGCAAAAGTCAAGGGCATCTACAAATGCTGCTACTCGATGTTCAGCAGTCTAAGCATATCGTGCATTTCAAAGCAGTTAGACATGTAAATATGCTGACTCAGTGCCAATGTTTTCATGTTTGCATTGATTGCTGCAAACAAGCGACTGGGTAATTGCGATTACTCACTCATGAAATCAAGCAATATGCGTGTGCATTTTGTTTCTGAGTGGTCTATGATGATCCGACCCTGTCATATCGCTCAATCTGCTTTGAGTGAGGGCTACGGCATTACGCATCAGAAGCCCTCTGTTGCACCCTAATCCATCAGCGAAGTGAGTCATCCGTCTGTATGACTATTATGAAACGTGGACTGACTCAGGCCTTGACAGCCGCTGTGGCTGAGTGATATCAGCAGTGAATTATTAGCTCTATATTGAGAGAGGAGGATGAAGTTAATGTATTTATGCTCAAAGTCAAACACAGAAAGCACTAAGAGGAAAAAGAAGTGAGTTGAGTAGAAAATGTGCCATCAAATTCAATTCGAACAATTGTCCGAGGACGTCAACCGTGGCCGGAAAGTGACTTGCCAGTATCATCAAATAAAGGCACGCAGACCGACAGAGGTTGGAGGCACAGTTAACCTCCAGAAGACCTCATCAATCAAAGCTACTCTGCTAAAGGGTGACTCAAGTTCTCTTTGAAAGACCTCAGAAGTTCTTCAAAGCAAGGAATACAACAGGTTACGCTGACCTCCCAATACAACCAAGGTGCTTTCAGGTACAGTGAACAAGGTTTAGGATAAATGGCTTATTCTGAACAGCCTTAGGTTCATTCTTTCGTGCATATTCAAAGCCGTTTCACCTTATCTGTGTTACTAGAGGACACACAATTCTAACACAGCATTTCAAGCTTCCAGCGTTCTCTTATAAGCAAGATCAAAGTCTCTGACTCATCTTGTATGTCAAAAAAAAAAAACTATGTATCATATCATCAACACTATCAGCAGATATCTGTTGTATCTGTACATAACACCTTGTCTTAAAAGGAACCCTGTGTATTAAGACTTGTATGGCTTAATATAACCTAAATGATGTCTCTTAGGGTGTGTTCACACTTGTCATGTTTGGTCTGATTAAAACAAACTCTGGTGCGATTGTTCTTTTAGTGTGGTTCATTTGAGTAAGTGTGAACACTGCCGTCCAAACCCTGACGCGCACCAAACAAGCAGACCGAGACTGCTAAAAAGATGGGTCTTGGTCCACTTCCAAACAAACTCTGGTGAGGTTCGATTGAAATATGAATGTGACACGGACCAAATACTTCTAAACAAACCAAAAACAGGAAGTAATGACAAGATGGGTTGTGGCTAGAAGGGATACAGCTATGACCAGAAACTAACAATGAAATGTAATTTTCTACCTATTAGATTGTGTTTTATTAACATCTATACCTACCCTACTGTTGTACAGTGTGACAAAAATTACGCTAGATTGACGTGTGCATGCCCAGTAGCCACAGCTGTCTACCTTCTAGCCTTGACCGACAAGATGCAACACTATGCAACATGATTTCACAAAGGGAAAAAGTGGTGTATCCAAAACAAAATGAGCAAAGAGCAAACATGGAGCAACAAGAGGGTAAAGTGCCTATTATGAGCTCTTTGTGAGTTCGCAGGTGGTGAAAATAAAATCATATACACACAACGAGCGCGCTTAGCCCAGCAGAGAGCATTAGGTGTATTTGACTTAAAATCTTTTGTTTGGAGTGTTCGGTGAGTTCCGTCACAAAATATACTTCATTCAACCTGACCATTGTGAACGTATCACTATGCCTTTAGGTTTGCTTTCAAAAATGCCAGTGTGAATGCTAAGCGGACCAGGACCAAATGTATCATTTTCCTTTTTAGTCCGGACCAAATGAACCAAACTACAAATGTAAACACAACCTTAATGAAATATATAGTAGAAAACCCATGAAAAATGTATGTTATTTTAAAAAAAATCCACATTGTTTTAAACATATTTTGGCCAATAGGGGGCGCCACTATTTTGATGATGTGAAATGGTTGCACTACTAGCATTAGCTAGTAGCACTACAATTTGCTGCTTTTTTTTGCTATTTTTACCCCAACGCAACTCAGACATATACAACTCTGAAAATAATATACTGATACGATTCCTCATTGTGCGGCTTTTGTTTGTAATTTTCAGTTGACAGGCAACAATAGAAGCAATGTAAGTCTTCACTGTTTTCCTAGCAATAAGAAAAGGAGAAAAGAATTGGAAGATGACTGTGGACAAATAAAATTTCTTAAAGACCTGCGTCTTTGTTCTCTCGACTTTAGCCCTGATGCCACTGAGGCTTTTAGTAGACCACAGCTAGTGAATGAGCTTATAAATGGCAGAGACAAGAAACACTAGATGCCATCCTGGAAGGACGTAAACATGCCAACGCTTGTCATTACGTCACAGCCAGTGAAGGAGTTTCTCAGCGTGGATTTCACTCGATATCCAGAGGCATTTAGACTCCTTGTGGGAAAAAATCATTTGGTTCGCCATTTGGTTTAAGCCTACAATTATATCCATTGCAAACCATAAGCTCTTTCAGTAGCTGTGGTCATCGTATCAGTATTTTATTTTCCGAGTTGTGTTGTGGTAAAACTAGCAACAGGTAGTGCCAGTAGCTCACTGAATGCAACCATCTGATGTCATCGAAATAATGGCGCCTCCCATAGTCCAAAATACCCATAAAGCAATGTATATTTTTTAAATAATGTAAATCTTTCATGGATTTTCTACTACATATTTCAGTAAGAAGGATCATTTATGTTACATTAAGCCATACAAGTCTTCTTGTGCCTCCTTAAAAGTCTTCCCTTTAACCCTAACCAGAAACCTAACCTTTTTGCTCTTCCAAACTTTTTTTTGACTTACTTTCGTCTGTGGAACAAAAAGGATTTTCTAAAGAATGGTTTTGGCCATACAGTGAAAGTCAATGAAAGTCTTCTTTTGTGCTCCACAGAAAAAAATGATATAGATTTAGAATGACATGAGGGTGAGTACATGACAGAAATTTCCTTTTTGGGTAAACTACACGTAAACTACATGACGTCAAGTTCTGAGCATCAAAGGATGTTTCCATCCTTACTGAATGCGAAATGTTACATGAAGTGACTATCAATCAGCCAATCATTCAAACCGTATTTTATGTTTAAAGTAAAACTACATGGAGCGTGACTTTTTTCCAATTAGATTTCACTGTGGGAGGGACTACCAGGCACAATGCATCAAAAATAGAAACGAAGCACTGTCACAGTCTTGACGCAGGACGCTGCTCACGTTATGCTTAGGACACGGTGTTAGAACAGCTGCCATCCATAAGCAATGACGTTCTTGCGAGTAAAGTCTCTCCTGAGGCATACAGATCAGTAAATGAAGGAATCTAGAATGATACAGAAGATGATTGTGCGAAGAAAGAACGAAAGGAACATTAATATCCGTTATTGGGTGGTCTGGAAATTCCAACAGAAATCCGGCCAAGTTTTAAACCACCCAGAGGCTAGAAGACCACAAGGTCGATATGTTACTTCTGAAAGTGGAAAACAGTCCTTGGATGTTTAATTCTATAAAAGAAATTTAAAAACGTAACAATGCACATTTTATAGGCGCCTAGACATAGACCAAAAAAATGAAACTGTCTTTATTTACTCATGTCCAAACCTGTTAAGGTTTCAGTATTATGAAAGTCAACTGAATGCAAAGTTTTGTATGGACAAAAACAGTTCAAACACTCAACTTCTATCTTTTTTGAGTGTTCTATAAAAGAGTAAATGTCATACAAGTTTAGAACGACATGAGGGTGAGTAAGTGTTCATTTTTGGGTGAACGGCAAGATATAGTTCATTCAGATCAGACTCTGGTCTTGTGGTGAACCTCTGAAGACGAACAACCAACATGTCAAAGAAAAGAGGGCTCCATCAAAAGTGTGTGACAAGAGTCCTCCAACCGCACAGGAAACACTCCAAGGGCACACTTATGTGTGTGTGTGGCCCCTGACGGCCCTACTTGCTGACTAAGGGCCCCTTTATTACACTTTAAACTGTCAATCCTTAAAAAGCAATGTATATCACTCTGTTGGCAGTTAAGATTTCTTATAAATATATAATATTTATGTTCTGTGTACCATGGCAACAGCATAAACCGCTTTAGTGATACCATGCGCGGCACTTCACTTTTTCCTCTCTTCTGCTATCATTATTGCCTCCCTTTGCAGCCGTGGTGTACGCGCTGCATATTTTCCCCTTGCTAACTCCCGAGGCCTGTGTTTGGCACCAGCTGTTATGCTTCATAGGGATAGTGGCGCTTTAACATGCAGACATAGAAAACAGCTGCGTAACACAATGCCAGGCCCTGTGGGCTTAAGTCAACACATTAGCTGCGCTCTGCCCAGGCACGCGTGTTCAGCACAGACCCAGCGTGAAGGCATGGCATACACTCACTGTCTGGGGATGTACTCCACTGTCTGTATATCAGACTGCGCCTGCAAGACAGAAAAAGAAAGAACCCAGGCAGCCAAACGGCACTGCCAGCAACCAGGGCTGGGCAGTATGACTAGGTAGAGATTGTGCTTTACCACAATATAACTATGGCATGATTTAAAGGATCCCGCATCAAACAGGATACTGTAATGTTTTGACATACCTTACATATTTTACAAAGGCTTTAAACACTTCTTCATAGTATCTGGTATTATTCATTGGTGTTGTTTCATTTTTCTACTATAATACAAAATATAACATTAAAAAGGGTATAAATCACTAGTTTTTTTTAAAGAAACATTGTCCAAGAACGACACCAGCAGGTAAAGATGTAGCGGTATTCTACGTCTCTCTTGCCTACCCTGAGCCCACTGAGTTTTAACAGTTCCCCTAAAGCGTGCTATGAGTTTGTTGGGGGGTAACTGAGAATGAGCGCGGGAAAGTCAAGTGAGAGAAGGTAATGCCTCCATCGCGATATGACTGGATATGACTGGTTATGATCTGCTGTGATTGGTTAATGCGATAAATCCCGCCTCTTGCGTTTGTACGCGTTCCGCGTTCGTGAATCAGTCCGAATTGTTAATGTTAATGGGAAGACTAAATTTAAGAAAGTAAGTAAACAACTCACACACTTAGATATAAGCATTTTTAACATCAAAACACTTAAAAACATTACATTAAATCTCGTTGATGACGGATGATCCGAAAAATTCAAAAACAGTTAAAAGTTCACTATTAAAAAGAATTGCTGAACATAAGTTTAAAAATAAAATGTTTAAACTCTTACTGCCTTGAGTTATTATTTTGGAATAAATGTAAATGTTAAAAACCAGTAACTTGAGATTCATACTTGGCTTTAATAAATACAATATTGATTACATTAACGTAAAAAAGAAAAAAAAAAGAAAAACATAATTGTTTTTGAATATTTCTGTTTCCAATAGTGTAGGTAATGTTTACTTTACCTGGAAAATGTAAATGGAACATGAATTTACATTTAATTTAATAATAAAAAAAAAAACTCTTCTCTCTCTCTATGTATATTAATTGATTAGGGATGTAACGATAGAAAAATCTCACGATACGATATTATCACAATATGAAGTCCACAATATGATATTTATTGCGATATTAAAAAAAAAAAATTGTACATTTTTAAGTTAAATTCTTCTATCTAATGCACTTTGAGAATTCAAAATTAGTAGCTCTAATCTATGTTCTTAATTAAGAAAACTTTAGTCAGAAAAACTTTAAACGGGACTCAACCCTCTTTTCATTTGAGATATACTGTCTCAATTTTAAATGACATTTACACTGGTGTTTTAGAAATCAAACAAATTAGAATATAATGGTAATAATAACAATGTATATTTTTATACATTTATATTATTATTATTCCTATGACAGTAATAGCCATATATTGTAAAACAACTGCACTGTAAAATAAATTAAAATGAATATTTCAAAGATTTATTATTTTTCATTACACTACAGATAGGAAATAACAACACTTCTTTCCTAATTTCTACACTTGAAAGAGATATTTTGCACCAATAGTCTTGTGGTTAGCGCATCAACATACAGCGTCGTTGCGCTGCGGGCATCCCGAGTTCGAATCCCGGCTCGTGGACCTTTCCCAATCCCACCCCCTTCTCTCTCTCCCACTTTGCTTCCTGTCCAACTACACTGTCCTGTCTAAATAAAGGCATAAAAACGCCAAAAAGAAAAATAAAAACATACCGCACTTTTAATCTTTTATTTTGACAGAAGCAACAGTAGAGCTTTTATTTTAAAGGAAAACTCCAGCTTCAGTAAAAACAGGATTACAAAAACACATCTCACTACAAATCTAGTGGAATGCTGTAATCATCTGCCATTAAAATAAAGCATAACTGGTGGTCGTTGCATTTCCAAACATGCACTAAACTCACGGTACATGCAATAAACGAGTTCACTGCATTCATTCACTGTGTACTGAGCCGTTTTGAGGCGTGGAAAACATCATGAGCCGATCGCCTAAACGAAGCCTGCGCTTCGCTTTGAAACGCGCAGCGAAAACAGGCTTAATGAAGGGATTAAGCCATACTGTGCTTTCGGTTTTAGTTCGTTTGACAGATACTGTGCCAAAGCATTATGCCCCAAACCACAAAGTTAAAGAACTTTTATGTTAGAATATTTTACTATCGCAATACCACGATATTGATAATATCGTTACATCCCTAAAATTGATGATTCCACAGTTATGTAAAATTTTTCATCTCACCTGATAGGCTCTGCTAATCTGAGAAGTGGCCCATGCTGCATACTTCACGTTGTCCTTCTTCACTTTTGCGCTAACTTTTGGACTGGCAGCGATGTGACTGGCCGACTGTGGGGAGAAGAGACAATAAACAAGGTTGAGATGGACCACAGTGTTGGGGGAAACACATAAAGATTAGAGCATCACTATTCCTGCAAAGCGTCAATAAAGAGTCATGAGATAAATACCCATCGGCTCCCACTTAAAGCCCACATAATGGAAGGGTGGCTAAACCCTGATGGCAATGGAGGGTATTTTTTAAAGGGTGGAAAATGTGATGGTTTTGAGCCTGGTTGAGTAGTCAAAAAAAAAAAAATTAAATAAAAAAAGCCAGGGCGCTGCGTTAACACAGCTTGATGTTCCTCACATCAGAGATAGGATAGGCGGTGCTGACAGGCCTGGGAGTGTCAGGGAGGCGGCGTGTGAACGGCATAGTGCAACGTGAATCATGCTCTCCAGCCGCTACAAGATCTCCGTTCCACAACCACAAATCCTCCATCTTTCCCTCGTTATTGCTATTAGACCCGCTCAGCAGAGATCGCAGGTCTCTGTCGGCTAGCATGAAAGCCCTTCCCTGTGGATGTGCTGAAACTTTAACTGCACACCATCAACCTCATCTCTATTTCTGGCAGCAAATCCCATGGCTTCTGGATTTTGGGGTGTGTAAGGTTGGTGCGATGCGGCAAATAGGCCCTGTTAAGGGAAATTTTTGGTCACTCGAGTCACAATATGTAATCATTTTATACAGTTTTTTTGTTTTGGTCATAGTCTTTTTGCAAAAATGTCCTTTAAATTTAGTCAGTACGGACATTTATTCATTAATTTTGTTGTTCATGAAAACATTTCACCTGACCAGAAAAAAAGTGTGACAGGTGAAAACTTGAAGCAAATACTTAAACATTTTATGTTTATTTATTATTTATGTAGTACTATAGTACTTATTAATAATTTGAATTACTTTTTTTTTTTTTAACTTTTCAGGGTTTTTAAAAACACTAAGTAACTAACATTTTTGTCAGCTGACAAATGTTAGTTGAGTCTGTCACAGGCTCTCATTTTTTCCCCGGATGGTGTCGCTTTTCGCTACATATGACCATATGACCGGGTAACAGTCTCTTGGTTTTGTTGTACTGGCCGACATCCTGCTATTGCCGGCCTTGTTTCACGTGCAAATCGCACATCAAAGAGCGCTGATGACTGTCATGGTTCTGTGTTTGAACTACTGAAGCTTGCGTGTGTGTGTGTATGTTTGAACAGAGGGCCTGTGTGTGGCTCCCTGCGCTCCCTCTGTCGGCCTTCTGCCCCTGGCTGGCTGTTTGTGTTCATATGTCAGGAGTCACTTACAAATGATGCATTGGTGTTAATGGACAACTTCCTGTTTAAATAAATACAGATGAAAGGCTTATTCAGCGCACATATTGCCTGAACCTTTCCAGCAGAGCCACGTGTGACGGAGTGGTTGCCATTTCTCTACCATTCTTTTACTGTCAAAGGTTTGTTTATTTCTGGAATAAACAGAGAAATGCCCTACAAAGGTCCGGCGGGTTACGTTACAGCAAAAAAAATTGCAAGTCAAGAGTTTTTCCAACACAGAGGCTGGAAACATCAATTGCAACTGCCCCTGTGTGAACCAATCACAGCCTCTGGATCCATTCACACGCACAAAAAAAAGAGAAATAGAAAAGGTGTCTGTTTTCTGAACAGCTCACCATGTAAAGTCCGAACAAGGCCCTCATGTTTCTGTTGTTAAGCTTCAGTGCCTGCGCAAAATACTTCCTGGCCAGCTCGAGGTTTTCCAGACCTCCCTGGGTGTACTTTACCTGGGGGAGATTGCAGAGGAAACAGAAAGGTGATGTTGTGTTATAGGCACACTTAAAGCTGACATGAGATCTAAATAAACAGAACATGATCTAAATAAACAGGAAAATCCTACACAAGCATACAACATGATGGATGCAGCTAGTCATAGTGTAAAAGGGCCAAAAGGGAGTTTTGGCTTAGAGAATGATGTGATTTCTGTGGAAGCCCGTTTACGCCACTGAATAAAAAATAAAAAAAGGTAATTACGACTTCTCACAATTTCTCACTTTTATTTCACGCAATTGCGAGTTTACAGAATTGCGTGATACAAACTTGCAATTCTGACTTTTTTTTTTTTTCCCACAGAATTATAATATATAAATTCGCAATTGCAAGTAATGAAGTCATAATTGCGAGATATATACTTGCAGTTGTGGGAAATAAAGTTAAAGTTAGAACTGCAAGATCAGTGTTTCACCTAGGATTCCAGCTTTGGGAGGGGGGGATTACCAACGGTACGGTCAGGTACAGTACGGTACTTTTTTCGGTACATTACTCTCTGTGTAATAACAAAAACATTTATTTCAGTGAAAAAATAAGCTGAAATATCTCAATTTCAACATTTTGAACAATAGGGCCCTACAATCTTTTCTTTTTTTTTTTTTTCAGAAATTCTTGTGCGTTTTAATTTTTCTGATAATTAAATACAGGCATTAAATATTTATTTATTTTTAATGATATGAAAATTCTACTTTTTTATTTGCTGCCAAACAGAGTTTTCTGTTATTATAATTTCTGCATTTAATTGTTTAATTCAATTTGCCAGAAATAGGAATATTTAAACACCTACATTATACTGTACCAAAGTAATACAAGACTAATACATTTCTGTTACATGTTAAACAATCCTTTATTTTGACAGGTTGCCGGTTAGTTTTTGTGTGTATACACTACGGTATGATGCAATAATAATTTTCTCAAATGAAACGGAAAAATTTACATGAAGTGACTCTCACAGCAGTTCTGGAGATTAAGTTCATGCGTTTATGACGTCTTATGATGAAACCAGAGGCCGAAAATAACCGCGAGCTTCACGTGTGCTTCATTATTTGTGTAGTAAACAAAGCCGCGTCTCCGCCATTCATTCATACAAAGCCAAGCGGAACATGGGGAGTGGCTAATGTAATGGCAGGGGAAACACTGAAGATATAAACTCTATAAAGATATAAAGTCAGAATTCTAACAGATTAACACAGAAGATATAAAAGGATATGACTAAGATTTGAAAACTGATGCCAACTTTTATGCTATATATAGACTCCGTATATAGATATAGAAACTCAACAAAAATGCTGCAACTTATCTATTTTATCAGCAAAATATTTGTTTAAAACAGTAGTTTGTGTATTTTTTATATATATTTTTTATTTGTACACACACACACACACACACACACACACATATATATAAAAATTATATATATAAATTTTTTTCTGAAGCAATATTCTCATTCTCATTCAATATTCTCTTTCTATTAGCTGTATAAATCTGCATGTTTTTTATATTTAATCCAAGGGTATTTGTTTCTACCTTTATAGAGAGCATTTTCCCCCAAACCTCATAAATACTTCATCTTTTATTTCAAATTCTTACATTTGATCTATAAATTCAATTCAATTCAATGAAATTAAATAATTTACGCTGAAAAAAATATGAATTTATTAAATTATGTTACGAGATTGTTTTAAATAAGAAATGACTGGGGGAAATTATACTTTTAAACAAAATTAAACCGGCAGTAGGTGACAGTCATCGAGTCATTCATTCAAACGGCTGATTCATGAGATGTTTACGCATGGGCTAATGAAATTCTGACTCAACCGATTCGCTCAAAACACTGAATCATTCAGCAATGTTGTTACATAGTTTATTTTGATAAGTAAACAGTTTTTGTGGTGTTTAGAAAAGGCACCTTTGCAGTGCGTTCTTAAAGGGGTCATCGGATGCTCACTTTCCACAAGTTGACTTGATTCTTTAGGGTCTTAATGAAAAGTCTATAATATACTTTGGTTAAAAATTCTCAATGGTTTTG